>CAEGAE010011732.1:0-17794 GCA_903067095.1 Girardinus metallicus | reverse complement strand
TCCCTCATGGGGACCAAGGAAATGTCCCCACAAGGAGCAATGGTCCCCATAACCCCACATTGTAGACAGAAATAGGTCCCCATAAGTATATACAAACCTGGTACACACACACAGCACACACACACAGCACACACACACACACACACACGCCGCACACACACACACACACACACACCTACACACACACGCACACACACACGCAGCACACACACACACACACACACACACGCAGCACACACACACACAAAGGCCTAAATTAGGAGACTTTAAATGCTGATGCTGTTCTGATGTTTGGCTTCTGTCTGCTGCAGGCGAAAACACCAAGCAGAAAATCTGCTGCAGGTTCTCAGGATGTTAATCTGGTCAAATCAAGACGGCTGGACTTTTACTGCAGCAAAGATTGGAAACGGACAGGAACGTTAATCAACATCAGGTAAAGATGTCAATATACCAGAGTTAATAACAAGACAAGATAATGAAGGAAAAGTTCAGAAAATGTTTTGACTCTGCAGACAAACAGTTTGGACGTTAACATGAGAACTAAACTGAGTGGAAACGTGTGACGAGTCATTAACCGTCAGACTGAAATCATTTTGTCTTTGCAGCCGCAGCATTCAAAATGGCTCTTTAAACAAATGCTGGCTATTAAATAATTACATGCAAATTGGCCAACAAATAACAACATGATTAATCCATGGATGGGTTAAATGGGGCCGTTTCAGGACGTCTGAGGCCCGTCGGTAGCAGGAATAATTGGCTCTGCTGACGGATGAAGATCTGGATTGATAATGGCTTCAGCTGAGAGCTTCATTACCAACCGGCTTTTCTGCTGTAAATACTCCACACTGACGCTCTAATTGAAGAGCTTTCAAACGCTAAACTGGAGCTTCCTAAATCATTTACACAAACCACTCTGCTGGGAAGGTTCAGGCACAACTTCTAACTGGTAATACTGGTATTACTGGTCTCATAAGCTGCTTAATCAGCCCGGAAATATTACTTAGTGACCTCAGCAGTTTATAAAACGATTTTAATCTGTAGCGGCTGACGTGGCGTCTGCCTGCTGGCGCTCTGAAGACGGATCCCAACGTTCCAGCTGTTTCTGCAACATCTGCACCTTTCAGTCCTCGTCGCTTTAAATCTGTCGACAGCAAGAAGCACACATACCCGTCCAACTCCTGAAGTCCTTCTGTTTCCCTGCATCAGTCTGAGCACGGCGTCTGCAGAAACGTTGACAGGAAGTGAACAGGGCCGGACAGAGATGCACTTTTGAATTGTGTTGCTGTAATAAGGATTTCCTAATATCTGAAACTTTGTCTAAACGAGTCGCAGCTGCAGCAGCTTTTTACAGACTTCAGCTGAGCACTGAGACACTTTAATGGGATTCTGGGAAAATGTTCAAAGTAAATGACCTCCAAGCAGTTTAGCTTATGAAGGTGTGACAGTAAAAACATGGAGGCCTTTCGTAAAATTACACTAATTTACAGCAATAATTAGTCTTATAGTCGTAAGATAAAACATGGGGTTTATTTTTCAGTCAAATTTTCACCATATTATTCATTTATTTAAAAATGTCACAGATTCAAATTAATATTTAATCAATATTAAATATTTAGTTCACGACCTAAAAATTTAGCACTAATTTTGCTAATGAGCTCCAGAATAAATTTTTTGTTAAAAAGCAAAATATTTGGCTCTAAGCTAGATAAATATCTACTTTGGAGCTAAATATTTATTTCAATATGAATATTTCCATTTGTGTATAAAAGTTTATGATTAGAAGAAACAATTTAACGAGCTTGAAGAGTATTCTGCAAAAGTTAAGAGGGAAAATGTTCATCAGGACGGTGAAGGAGGCCAACAGAAATCTGGACTTCCAGCGATGTGATGAAGAGGAGAGGAAGAGAGGAGAGGAGAGGAGAGAAGGAGAGGGGAGGGGAGAGGAAGAGAGGAGAGGAGAGGAAGAGAGGAGAGGAGAGGAGGGGAGAGGAGAGGAAAGGAGAGAAGGAGAGGAGAGGAGAGGAAAGGAGAGGAGAGGAAAGGAGAGAAGGAGAGGAGAGGAGAGGAGAAGCGAGGAGAGGAGAGGAGAGGAGAGGAAAGGAGAGAAGGAGAGGAGGGGAGAGGAGAGGAGAGGAGAGGAAAGGAGAGAAGGAGAGGAGAGGAAGGAGAGGAGAGGAAGAGAGAAGAGGAGAGGAGAGGAGAGGAGAGGAGAGGAGAGGAGAGGAGAGGAGAGGAGAGGAGAGGAGAGGCGAGGCTCCTGCCTTCAGGGAACGCTGCCTCCTCAGAGCGAGAGCCGCCATGAACCCGGCTGCTGAGAGGGAGCCACAGAGCGATCCGATCAGTTTGGAGGAAGCTTAACGGAGATCAGAAGTTGGAGGAAAGGTGAAGCAGAGGTCAACCGACGGGATCAGTGACGGCAGCAGAAGAGAGGAAAGGTTTACAGGAAAGGAATGAAAAGCTTTAAACTTTGTGCCGACTTCTGGACCTGAACTGATCCGATAAAACCAGGAGCTTCAACCAGATGCAGCTAAACCTGCTAACCTGATATTAACCCAAACAGCCGAGTCACATCGTGGTTTACATTTGGCTCTAAAGCTCAGCGGAGATCCGCCAACCAGGAGGATTCATCTGGTAAAAGAAGAACTGGTAAAGGAAGATTCAGCCTGGACTCCAGAACCCGAACAGAACCTCAGGCTGATCTCTGCCATGCTGCGTCTTTCTGTCTCTACGAGGACCAAACCGTTCAGCTGGACCCTCACATGAAACAGCAGAATTACAACAAAATGACTAAAAGTTTTTTTAAACATGATTCTGTTTGACAGAAACAAAATAAATTCAGCATAAAGCTTTTAGAACAGTTGATGTTTCATTTACCAAGCCGTCCTGAACACACCGCGGTCTGAGCGGAGACGGGACAGAAGGACAAGCCGTCTCACCTTCGTTTTGAAGAGAACTGATGACATCACTTCCTTTGTGATTATGGAACTTTACCACCATGCAGTCAACAGTTAGCCGGCGGCTTCACCAGAACGAAAACACCAACAAGTCGCATAACTTTCTTAAAAATGTGTTTCTATTAACCTTACAAACATGCAAACTGTCCCGGTTTGATGAATACAGGAAGTGATGCGTGACAGACGTGATGAGTTAAAGTGCGTCTCCCTGAACTCGGATATTAACTGAGGCTCCTGATGGGAAACGGTACGTCGGGGGCCGGAGCCGGGGGCCAGAGCCCGGGGGCCGGGGGTCGGGGTCGGAGCCGGGGGCCGGAGCTGGAGCCGGGGGCCGGGGGTCGGGGTCGGAGCCGGGGGCCGGGGGCCGGAGCTGGAGCCGGGGGCCGGGAGCCAGGGGCCGGGGGCTCTGGGAGCCGGGGGCCGGGGGCCGGGGGCCGGAGCTGGGGGCCGGAACTGGGGGCCGGGGCCGGGGGCCGGAGCCGCATGGACCATTTACTTTCCATCATGTTTTGTTTCAGCAGCCAGAGGACTGAGTGTGAAACTCACCAGCAGCAACGCTCCAGTAAACCAACTCCTGCTCCTGCAGCTGGTTTGCACCTTTCACAGCAAGTAGCTGTGGGTAAAAACAGGATTTACGGATTACCTTGGATAAATGCGACATCGCTCACAAAGCCAGGCTCTGTGGGAAGAGACGCTCTGATGGTTTAACCGCCCGAGATCAGGTGACACTTTTTAATTAGTTAGCGTTGACATGGTTACAAGCTGTCAGCAGGAGTTAATGGCAGACCTGCAGGAGGATTTATGGTTATGTGGAGAGTTGGAAGCAGAAAGTATTTTACATGCAGTAAACAGCAGCGTCTGTTTAACACCTTATGCTGTAATAAGTAAAAACTTTGAACTTTTGAGCCTCGTTCTCGTTTCTAAAACATGAATCAAACTGAAGAACCGGGGAACAAACCTGGCCTGAGAACGTTTTCTACAAATATACGTCCTGAAGAATCTCATTTTGAAAATAACATTTTAGCATTTCTCTTTTTAAAATGTTTTTCTTTGGACTGAGGTAATATTCTAATTTGGAAGCCATGGTTCATTAGTCATATATCAAAATGGCCGCCATTTAAAACGTTTTTAAATGACGTTTAAATAGTGACTGACAAATCCTATTTCCATGGTCCAGCTAATATTAGAAATTCTATTCTGTATTAAAAAATTCAAAATGACTGAACATTATGATGACACCATAAAGATTACACTTTGTAGATATGTAGTGTTTCAGCTTTGATTCACTGAAAGAAGCAGATTAAATTAAAACGCTTGAAAGAATAAAACAAGAAGAGATTTTACTCAACCAATCAAATGAGAAAAAAAGAGAAGGAAATATACAGAAAACTACAGAAACGTCAAACTAAAAGAAATGGAAAGAAAAACAAGGAGAAAAAAATCACAATTATTCTGGAAAATAAGGAAACAAACCAGACCTGATCAATATCCATCTAACATTTAGACAGGAAATCAGATGTTTCAGTGGCTGAACATGAAATTCAGCAAATGGAATTATGACAATAAATTAGTTTAATGTAGGCAGAGTAATTAAAAAAACTTTTTTGATCAAGTGTTTTTTGGCTGTATCGAAAAAAGGCACGCCACACTTTTCAGATTATTTAAAAAACAAACGGTTATAAACCATGAACTCTTTTCTGAACCCCGCTCAGCGCCCCCTGCAGGCTGATTTCCTGGCTGCCTGTCCAGAACCAGAGCCAGAACCAGAACCGGAGCCAGGACCTGGACCTGGACCTGAGCCAGGACCAGGACCAGGACCTGGACCTGGACCTGGACCTGAGCCAGGACCAGAACCAGAACCAGGACCAGGACCTGGACCTGGACCTGGACCTGGACCAGAGCCAGAACCAGGACCAGAACCAGGACCAGGACCTGGACCTGGACCTGAGCCAGAACCAGAACCAGGACCTGGACCTGGTCCTGGACCTGAGCCAGGACCAGAACCAGAACCAGGACCAGGACCTGGACCTGGACCAGAGCCAGAACCAGAGCCAGATCCAGAACCAGGACCAGGACCTGGACCTGGACCTGAGCCAGAACCAGGACCTGGACCTGGACCTGGACCTGAGCCAGAACCAGGACCTGGACCTGAGCCAGAACCAGAACCAGGACCAGAACCAGGACCTGGACCTGAGCCAGGACCAGAACCAGGACCAGGACCTGGACCAGGACCTGAGCCAGAACCAGAACCAGGACCTGAGCTGCAGGCTGTTTGTGACGTCTGAGGGGAAACCTGACGGCTCTCTGCTCTCCCTCTTCAGGCAGCAGAACAGCTCTGATGCTTCATGTCTGGATGAGTTTCTGTGTCTGAAAACCCAGCAGGGGGTCTGCGACGGCAGCAGCTTCACGTGTTTCATGGATTCATCAACGTCCAGCTTGAGTTCCTGCTGGGAGGAATCATGGATACGAAGAGCCTGAATTCCTACTTAATAAAGTGATGAAACAGAAACGATGGTTTTTACACCAGGCGGATGGCGTCTCAGAACTCCGCCATGAAGCCGGATGAAGGCTGAGGAAGAGGACGGAGCAGAACCTCGCAGGTCCAGACCGGCTCTGGCCTGCATTCGGTCAGAGAAGCTGCTGCTCTGACATGGAGGATAAATCCACTGATTTTCGTTTTGTTTCAGTTTCCCTGTCAGTTTTTACCAGGTAATGTGTGAAAGCAGCTGAATTAATACATACGTGGAAAATTACTTCACAATTTCATCACTTTTCTGCTGGAGACTTTAAACCTTGTTTCAAACTGGAAAACTTGATTATATTTAGAATCTGTCGTGTTGAATTTACAGTTTTTGGACATAGATTTTAATTAGTCCAATCCTAATTCGACATAATCTATAATATGTTTTAGCTAATTTCAGTTTATATGTGGCTCTGCAGTAGATGAGCTAAAAATCTTTTTTCTTTCCGTTTATATTCTTCATCATAAAATAAGCAGAAAGTTTTACTTTGAAAGAAGATTGCAGACTGTTTTACTTTTTATAAAATGTCTTTGCTGATTAGATTTCCGTTTTGTTTTCTTGTTGCATGAGAATGTCCCTGCAGGTCCACATGCTAGTGCTAGGCTAAATGCTATCATTGGCATTCTAGCTAGCCTTAGCTCATTTTAGCTGATAAACTGACTTTACAGGTTAGCTTAAATTTCTGTGGATTGACTGAAGGTTTTCAATCTTCTACAGTTTTTCTCTTCGTGTTTTTCAGGCGTTTTCTTTATTTTGTTGCTTCTGCCCGTTTCTTACATTTCTGCAGTCCTTCAGAACAAAGTCACTCGACTTTGAAGACAAATCACTGCAATTTTCAGTAAAAATGTCCAGCTCACAACATTCACATTTTCAAAGAAAATGCTAATTTCTAGTTTTAATTAAATATTCGGTTCTGTTCTGGCAGTTTTATTATTAAAACTTTAATTGATGCTTGTTTTTGGATCCGACCTGAAAGGGACAGTGTTGTGTAAATTTGACGTTTTTGATCTTTCCGTCTCGTTCTAAAGTTTTTCCCTCATCAGAAACAAACCTGGAGTTTTGCTTTGATTCCTTCATGTTTGAGAAATCCTCTAGTCTCCATGGCAACCACTCAGCTGTGCTAAACACCTGGGAGGACTGAGACCCGCCTTCGAAGCGCAGCTCCTCCCCACTCAGCTCCTTCAGACTAGCCAGCAGTAATTAGCAAACAGCTGGTGGAGCGGCTGAGCTGCTTCTCAGAGCAACGCTGTAAAAACGTTAAAGGGTTAACAGAGGAGCCGTGTTGGGATGACTTCCTGGAGGCGGAGCTTCAGAAACAGCAGGAGCTTCTTAAAGAGACAGAGGAACAATTTCAAGGCGTTAAATTACCAAATCAAATTTCTTTTAAGTCATATTTCATACAGCATTTTAGTAGCGACTGGAGGAAACACAGTTACTGGATCTATAAAATGATTCTACACATATTACTGCCTCTTTAAAGGAACTCGGTGTTTCGGTTGTTTTACAGTTTTCTGGAAGTTTGTTCCAGATTTGTGGTGCATAGAAGCTGAATGCTGCTTCTCCAGGTTTGGTTCTGGTTCTGAATTCTCTGTTTTATCTGTCGGCTCTGCAGCTGTTCTGACCTGGAAGGAAGAAACAGGCGGCGGGTTCTCCTTCAGGTCCGCTGGGCCAACGGCGGCTCTGCTCATCCATGAAGCTGCAACTTCTGCTGCGTTCCTGCAAAGGTTTGTCTGTATATATTTACATTATTAGGGATGAAGTCCCAACTGTGTGTCTGGTAACAACATTAGGCTTTATTTAGAGTTGGTGAGTAACCTAATCTGATACAAGACGTCGGGTCCAGAAATGCCATCAAGAAGCCAAATGAGTTTTAATTACGTCTCATAACCAGACAGAGCAGATCTGTCAATCTCAGGCTAACCGGGCCGGAGGGAGCGGGGCGAAGGGGTTCTGGGGAGACGGGGGGAGACGGGGGGAAACGGGGGTAACGGGTTGGAGTTCATGGAAAACAGGAGAATGGAAACGTTTGGTTCACTGAACCTGGAGAGAGTCTGAGTGAAACTCTGCTGCCCTCCGAAGGCTGCATGATGCAAAGTGGAACGAGCTGCAGGAGTGTGTGTGGGTGTGTGTGTGTGTGTCCTGATTGCTCACAGAAGCATGAAGCCCTTTGAAGACGGTCCAGAGGATCGGTGGGGCTGCCAGAGGTTGGAGGAGGAGAATGGAGATGATTGGAGATGAGAAGCATGAAGGAAGGCTGGGGACGGCGAGCGGGATGAATGGATTAACGCACCTGAATGAATCCCACACACACACATCAGCAGCCTGCAGGAGGAGCCCGTATCGGCTGAACCCTCTTTCCTGACGGCGGCGGCGATCGGACCACGCAGTGACATTTGGAACATGCTCTGCAGCAGCTGGAGCCTCTGAATGCAGCAGGCATCGATTTCCTTCAAATGTCAGGAATGTGAGCAGCAATAAGACGGCTGAACGTTTCCACAGGACACAAACAGAGTGGATGGTCCGCAAAGAGAAAATTCACCAACTTCTTAGAGGTGAAAGGTCAGCGGCCTGTTCCTCCGTCATCTGCTGGGCCAGCAGCTCCAGAACCAGAGAAACTCAGCAAGCTGATGAAGAACCCTGAGCATCGTCTTCATCACGCTGACGCTACATTCACACAGCAAGAAAATACAACAAGTTCTTTTCATGGCCGAACGGCTCAGTTCTGACCTTTGACCTGAAAAAATCAGATCTGTGGAACTAAAATGGATCTGATGGTTTTGGATGCAGTCGACCGGTCATGTTGCGTTTTATTCAACGTTCCCACTGTAGCTCGTCGGTTCCGGTTTTTCTGCATGTTTGTTCATGGTACCAGTTAAAAGCCATCAGAGTCAGACTTCAGTGTGAACGGCGTCCGACCCCACAGCCGACACAGCCGCCCACCACGGCGCCCTGTTGACGGCAGTAAAGATGGACGGATGACTGTTTCCTTCTCCAGTCTCTCTGGAGCGGATTGAGTTCAGCCTGCTTCGTGTTGTCAGGCGGGTGCTTTGGATTAACGTAATGAAAGCTTTTAAAAACGGGGTCGGATTTGTTACCGGAGATATTCCTGATTATCTTTTATATTAATCTACGTCTTTATATTTTGACGGTTTAACTGACACAGAGGATTTTCTGTGGTTAGAAACTCAATGCTTCCACCTACAGAAACATTGTGAATGTTACATTTGTTAAATTTTAAATGCGCGTTTTACTGTTTTTATTCTTAAATCTTACTTTTTTGCTGAGTCAATGTAAAAAAAACTCATGTATTATATTTTCACTATTTTACCTGCTTCAGTCAAAATTGTCATCTTTGTAAATATCATGCAGTGTTGCACTGAGGTAATGGCGCTCGTGCAAAATAAGCTTCACTTTATTCAGACGTTTACGAACTGATGAACAGCCATGTTTGTCTGGTTGCACCTTCTGAACCAGTTCTTCCTTGTAAATGTCCTCATTTCGTGTCTCTGCAGCTGAGATCTGCAGCTAATCAGAATGAATTTCAGTGTGAACGCGCCACAGTCTCCTCTGCTATTCTGGTCACTTTTGATCTGGAAAGAATGAATTAGCTTCATTCCTAAGGCAATTTCCTCACGATGAAACGGGCCAGCAGCACACACACACACACACACACACACACGCAGTATCGCTGCAAATTAAAAGGACTGTCAGCGACACCGGATTATTTTAGCTGAGGCACAAATTTCCTCAAAAGAGAGAATATCCAGTCGATTGTAACGAAGTCGTCTTCCTGGCTCTGGGATCAGTCGGGATGGTAAAATATCCATCAGATAAACTGATCAGCAGGACGGAAAATCTGACAGAAGTGGAAATTAATCAGTTAAAAATCAAGACTGAACACAAACTGCTCCAAAGAGAAAAACAATAATGGTCTGAATACATTGGGTGAACCAGCCTGACTGATGTTTGATAATGAATATTTAATGATGTCATGTTTAAATGAAAATCTCTAAAGAACCCCATGTCAGCACTTTCCCTGTTTATTTCACTTTAAAGCCTTTAACTGTTTTAGGTTTGGGTCAGACGCTCCGTCTACACATTAAGTATAAAACATTTACATAACCAAGAGCCCCGAATGTCAGATTTTAAATAAACATGGTGCTGAGATTTCAGTGGTAAAGAGAACTCACCATTTTTTAGTTTTGGTGAGTTTAATAAGTTCTCCTGTTAAATTAATCAGGCTTGAGTCTATCATCTGAATTATCCAGGTGAAAATATGACTGACACAGAGGTTGGAAACAATGTAAAAGAAGAAAAACACAATGATGCATGTCAGAGACGTAGAGAGAGAAAAACTATATATAGAGATAGATGGACATATAAGGCGAGTTAATTGTCTCTGATCTTGGGCCCCCTTCACTCTGAAAGTCTAGCTCCGGCTCTGGTTTCCCCTTCTGATGCCGCTGCCTCCAAAGGAAGGGATGTGTATGTAAACTTCTGAGCTGCACCATTAACTGAGCTGGTCCTCCACTCCAAACACGCTCACTGATGTCATTTTAACTCTACTTAATATTTCCAATCAATAACTAAATCCTAAAACTGTTGAATTATGAAGTTGCGGTTTCCATCCAACCGTCCATTTTCTTCCTCTTATCCGGGGTCGGGTCGCGGGGTCAGCAGCCTAAGAAGGGAGGCCCAGACTTCCTTCTTCCAGCTCCTCCAGGGGAAACCCAAGGCGTTCCCAGGCCAGCTGAGGATCATCGTCTCTCCAGCGGGTCCTGGGTCTCCCCTCCTCCCGGTGGGACATGAACTCCTCACCAGGGAGGCGTCCATCCTGACCAGATGCCCGAGCCTCAGCTGGCTCCTCTCGATGCAGAGGAGCAGCGGCTCCACTCTGAGTTCCTCCTGGATGACCGAGCTTCTCTCAGCCCAGACCCCCTGCGGAGAAAACCCATTTCACTTGTATCCGTGATCTCGTTCTTTCGGTCATGACCCAAAGTTCATGACCACAGATGAGGGAACGTAGATCGATCGGTAAAACGAGAGCTTTGCTTTTTGGCTCAGCTCTCTCTTCACCACGACGGACCGGTTCAGACGCTTCTTCCCTCATTCGTGAACAAGATCCCGAGATACTTAAACTCCTCCACTGGGGGCAGGACACCCCCCGACCCGGAGAAGGCACTCTACCCTTTTCCGGCTCAGGACCCTGGCCTCGGACTTGGAGGCACTGATCCTCATCCCGGCCGCTTCACACTCGGCTGTGAACCGATCCAGCGAGAGCTGCAGATCACGACCTGATGAAGCCAATAGGGCCACATCATCCGCAAAAAGCAGAGAGGGGATCCTAAGGCCACCAAAACGGATCCTAAGGCCACCAAAACGGATCCTAAGGCCACCAAAACGGATCCTAAGGCCACCAAAACGGATCCTAAGGCCACCAAAACGGATCCCCTCAACACCTGGGCTGGTCTAGAGATCCTGTCCATGACAGTAATGAACAGAATCGGTGACAAAGGGCAGCTCTGGTGGAGTCCAACTCTCACCGGAACCGAGCCCGACTTACTGCCGGCAATATGGACCGGACTCTGACACCGGTCATACAGGGACCCGACAGCCGGTATCAAAGGGTCCGGTACCCCAAACTCCCAGGGAACCCCACAGGGCTCCCAGAGGGACGCGGTCCAACGCCTTCTCCAAGTCCACAAAACACCTGTAGACCGGTTGGGAGAACTCCCAGAACCCTCCAGGGAAGTCGCGGTTTGATGAACATAAATATTATTGGCTGCTTCTAATAGTAGCATCAGCTCTGCTAGTATTATGTTTTATTTTGGCCAGAGCGAGTCAAAGCGAGCAGCACTCGGGTGGCATGTTGGAGTTGTTTCCATGGCAACCCGTGGCAGTGCCATGGAAACGCCGTCACAGCTGGTGCTGAACGTTCCTCCGTCTCCACAGAGACTCGTTTTCCGTTTGTCCCAAATGTCTCCAGAGACGTCACAGCCGCCTCAGAAACTTTAAACGATTGTCCTCTTCATGCCTCGTTATTCACACACACACACACACACACACACACACACACACACACATCCTCCCCATCAATCTGACCATTTAGTTTAACTTTATTTCTCACTCCATTAGTTTCTGGGACACGGAGCAGCGCAGAGCTAAGAAAGGAGATGTTTGAAAAAATGAAAAGAAAGTTTGACTCCTCTTAGATAAAATGTAATTTCACAGTCAACTTGCTGTGATGTATTATTCCCCAACAACGGGGCGGCGGCGGCGGCGGCGGCGGCGGTAGGAGACCTGCTTGGCACCGAGTCCTTAGGACATCAGTGATCTCTGGAGAATGATTAGACTCTGAGTGTGGAAGGAGAAATCATGACAGAAAAAACTATTCATTAGGTCAGCATGATAGTTCAACAAACAGAAAAATATGTTTATTTTTTTAGTTTATGAAAATGTTTCCAGTGGGGGCTTCATGCTTCTTTAATAAGCCTTAAAGGCGAGAAGAAGAGCAACTGCAGGTGAAGCTGAAGACAGAAGAAGATCTATCTGTCTTTGTTTTGTTCTGTTTACGGTGCAGCAGCTCATCCTGATGAAAGAATAAACATCATTTATTCCAGAAACCCCCCATTACATGCTATTACCAACCAACATGCTTTGGCGTTGATGGATGCCTTCTGCTTCATTAGCTGCATTCTGCTCTGAGAATCACTTACACAATATCAAACAGCTTTGGCTAGAAATCTAATGAGGCGCGCAGCAGATGGGCCGAGTTACATCATGGAGGAAACGGCCCACTTTCTGTTCCTGATGTCAGGAGTCCGTCCCCGGGGGGTCCGGGGGGCCCGGGGCCCAGGGGGCATCAAACACTGTCAAAACAACACATCAGTCTGTTTTAAATGAAAACAAAACGGCCGCTGTACACAGGGAAAAAGAGGAACACATTTCAGCCAAAGAATCTTATGAGTTTGACAAAATAAAAATTGGACAGGAAAAACTCAGAACATTTCTGAATTTCAACTGTTTACATTTTTTAATGTTTTCAAACTCATAAATTTCCAAGTCTTTCTTTAAGAATTTTCCTTCTTAGTTCCAAAAATCAACTTTTTTACGTTTTGAAACTCCAATTTCCAAGTTTTCTTCTCAAAAGTCTTTTCCTTAAATCTCCATGTCTTTTTTTCAGAAATTTCTAAGATTAATCAGATTTTTTTTTTTTACAGAAAATGTTTGAACGTTCTCAGGTTTTGGTGGAAGCTCACTCCTCTTTCTTCTCCGTCTGCAGTGCCCTGGCACTCCGCTGGGGGCAACGCAGTCACAGCTTGCTGTTCTTCTGAAACTGCGACACGAGGCCCAGAACCTGCTCCGAAGCCGCCACCGCCTTATTCTGGAGGTACAGGACACTGTTGTTGGTCGTCTCGTTCAGGAAGTAGCGGTAGTTCACCATGATACCGCAGGAGTTCGCCACGCCCCTGGGGCTGGTGTCGGCGCGCCAGTTGATCCGCCACATGGTGGCGCCGTTCTGCAGGTGGAAGTTGGCCACTGGGTTGAGCGCGAAGCCTCTGCGCTTCTCTCCGTAGAGGTACCAGGCGCAGAGGCGCATCAAGACGGGCTCCAGGGCGAGGCACAGCTTCTCGGAGCGCGTCCACTCTCCGGTGGCGATGAGCTTCCGCAGAGAGTCGACGGGCGGGGTTCCTGCGTCGGAGTCCAGGGCCTGCGCCACCTCGCTCCACTCCTGCTCCGATAAGAGGTCGGCCCCCCGGCCCTCCTTCCTGTACAGGCTCAGCAGGCCTTGGAGCCAGGAGCAGAACCCTGGGATGGGCGACAGGCTGGAGAACTGGGCCATGTGGGGGAACTCGCTCTGGAAGAACGGCACAAAAAGAAATTCATCTGATTTTGTAAAAGCATGAAACCCACTTCCCATAACCCGCCAAAGTCAGAGCTTTTATTTGCTTTTCGCTAACTTTGAAACCATTTGTTCAGATCATTTCTAAAGTGCTAACTTATTTGGCTGTTTTTTAGACTTTCAGTTAAAGTTCGACACCCGAGTCGACGTTTTGGTTTTCGACTGAACTAAGATCGTGCTCTTATTTTGAAGGTTGATTATGCAGCAGTTCCGCTTCCTCTTCTCATGTTTCCCTTTTTTGGCAAGTACACAACAAACTAACAGACAAACAGGCAGGGAAGGGAAATACAAAAATTCACATCTGAATCTTTTCCTCACATGCAGCAAATGTTTACTCAGTACCCAGAATGCATCACTGCAGAACTACCAGTGGTATCACAGTCAGTTAGGTAAAATCAGCAACTATGAAACTGAAACCATGAGTGAAAAAAAAAGTCACTTCCTGAAGTACATACCGTCCAGTTAGGTGTCTGCTAACAAGTTTGGTCCTGTCATGGTTGAAATGAGCATTTTAGCATTAGCTTCCACTAGTTACCATGCTGGCATAGCAGCTAGCATTAGCAGAAATAATGTTTGATTGGTGCTTTAGGGTTAGCGCAGCTAACCGTTTAGCTAGTGGCGCCCACCACTGATGACACCCAAATGAATCATAATCAGCCCGCCCATCATCTCATGCGAATGGAGGGATAACAGAAAGAACAGAAACACGTTTGGCAGCTGCAAGTTCAGATTGACTCCAGAATTCAACACCAGCATGAGAATAAAACCGAAATGTACCAAGGCTTCCTGGGGTTTCTGCTCTGGTGGAAACGGCTGCAGAGTTTGGTGCAGCAGCTGTCTGAGTGGATCTGTGTCTCCGTCCTGTCACAGAGACAACAGGGAGGAAGACTACAGAGACCTTCAGTCTTCACCGGTTTTCAGAGATGAGACGGCTCGGTGTGAAAACAGAACCAGGACGTCCGTGTTGTTGCTCGGGCGGTTCGATCTCGTCAGTTCCTCCGTCTGGGACTTCATTAAGAATCGTCTGAGCTGCTTCACGAGCCGGCCTGCTGATGCTGATGGATGACCTTCTCCTTCCGTCCCTCGCCTGTAACACCTGTCCCCGTCTCTAAACTGCCTCCCCTCCTGTGTGTCATCTCATCGGCAGCCGTCTCAACACCCTTTCATTTAGCAGAAAGAAAGCCTCTCTCTTCCCTTCAGACACATTTCTGTGCTTGGGTGTCTACGTTAATAAGTGAGAGAACAATATGTCAGGCAGAAAGGCAATAGCTGTCTATGAAAGTGGAAGTGTGAGACACCGCCTGGTGGGAGACTTTATTTTTCTTCTACTCTACCTTATTTCACCCACCTTTCAATTTAAAAATCAAGGCTCCTTGCTGCTCTCCCCTTTATGTTTTTCACACTTGACTATGCTGTAGCTCTGCCTTCCTCACACTGAGCAAAAGTTAGTGGAAAAGAGAGTGATGGTATAAGTAAGGAAACAGCGGGAAAGGCGAAAAAGGGAACGGATGGCGGAGTGAGTTCTGCTTGGGGGGTCCAATCTACAAAGACAAACAAGATATTCTTCCTGCACCTGAAATTGCAACTGTGACCTTTTCTATCCCACTCCATCCTCTCTCCATCATTACAGCCAATCCTCCGTGGCAGTGCTGTCCCTCTCAGACAGCCTGGATCTCTGCACATCATCGGTTAGCGCTAGCTTCAGGAAGTCAGCTACTTTAATAGCCTACAAGCAAATCAACCAATCAGATGACGGAACTCGGTGCACTCAGGCTTTCAGACGTGGTGATTCGATGAAGTTCAAAGCAAGAATCACAACGGGGGGAAGGGATTTAACTTTGATTACATTTCCAAAGTTAAATGCAAGATCTGCTGCTGTTTCATCCCAAACAGCAGATTTCACCGACTAACGACCCGTAAAATAAGGATGAAGTGGAGAAAACTGGAGTGAGAAAATGTGGCTCATCTGTGTTAGCACATCCAACAGTGCGTTCAGTCCGCTTTCATCCGGCTCCAGTCAGTCTGCTTGGAAACCCGGTTCAGATGGTGAGGTGTGAATGCTAATCGACCTCTGACCTCTGGTGCTCCAAACTTCGGTCTGGGTTCAGTTGACGTGAACTCTGGTTCAGTTTGAATGTGAACGCCAAAAAAACCCAGCAGATAGCAGACAGAGAAACGTTGGGGTCCACTGCACAGGGAACTAGTAATGCGTTCATGATTGACACGTGGAATCATTAGAGGCGTCTGAGTCTAGACTGAGAAAATAAATTATTTCTATTCTAGATGTTAGATTAGGTGAATAAACACAACCTTACTGTCATGTTCAGTATGTGAAGCTTTCAGCTCAGCAGACTTCAGATAAAATGGCTGATGAGAAGGAACCTGGGCGCAGCCTGCCATGTTTCTGTGAGGTCCCTGTCTGCAGGCTATTTATAAGAAAAAGTAAACTAAATGTTCTGCCTTGTAGATTTACTTGTGCGGGCATCAAAAGATGCTGATAAGCGGCTTCTGTCTTCCTTCAGATTAGCTTCTTGAATGATTAATCTGCCTGACGGAACAGCAGGAGGTCCTCCGCTCCCGTAACGACAGCTGTCTGAGCCGTCAGAAAGGTCAGCGACCTCTGCAGCCCGCTACCGGCCGCCATCAACACAGGAAAATAACTCCAGAGTTTAATGAACTAATGCATTCAACAAATCATCCCTCTTTAAACTTAAAGCACGTCGTTCTTTCAGTACTTTCTGAGACAGAGAAGCTACAGAAGAGAAGAGCTGATAAGCAGATTTGATGTCAGCCTGAACTGAGACGGTCTGGTTTCTGAGCAGAAAGCGGCTCTCCGTCTGCTCTGTGGCGTTTCCATTATGAAGGCAGCCTGGAGGTAAACCACTGGCAGCAGTCCTCTTACATGAACAAATAGACTCGAAGGAGCTTAAACCAGGTTTTGATGAGGCTGTGCTGCAAAGTGCTTCCCCCATCTGTTGGGTTGAGTGGTTCCTGATGTTGCATTTAGGATTTTCAATCATGAAACGACGAGCTGCAGCGGCCCGACATGGAGGGCTCTTGTCTGCTTATTGAGATGAATGGATTAGATTTCACCAAAGTAAAAAACAGCTCAGCCTGAATGTGGAAAATGTAGGTTTATAGAACCGGAAACCTTGACAGCGCTCAAACAGCCCTGACACCATGCAGAAGTATTCATACCCCTGAAACTTGGTCACAATGTATTTTATTGGGATTCAGCATAAAGACCAGCATAAAGCAATAAACAACTGTGGATGTTGGCTCAGCTCAGCTCAGCAGCACCTTTACCCACCTGCAGCTCCCGGACCACGCGCTTGATGAGGTAGTTGCCCAGCTCCACGCCCTGCAGGCCGGCCTGGGTGGAGGAGATGGAGTAGAAAATGGCTGAATTGATCTTGTTTATGTCCTCCTCTGCGTCAACACTCGCAAATTCCCGAACAATACTCTGAGGGAAGACAAAGCACACACCGCTGTGTCTTTACTCACGGTGGTCAACAAGTGCCAACGCGAAGGAACGAACTGCTCACACATGAAAGATGCAAACTCCCAGACAAACACAAAAAACCCAAAAACAACAGAAAATCACTGCGGCAGCAAAAACAGCAGCAAGTATGACAAGCTACAAACTCGCTCCACCACACAGAAGTCCTCCGAACCACTAGGGGGAGACAAACAAGTAGTATTTAGGTCTTAACCTTCAGATTTAACAGGACATCCAGAAGAAAATGTGCGTTAAACTTCATGTCTCTAACATTGTTATAGAACAGCAGCAAATTTATGCAGGTGATAATGTCGCCTGCTTCAGACTCCCCCTAGTGGTCAGGAGGACGACTGCTGTGTGTGTGTGTGTGCTCCTTCCTGAGATGGTTCTGGTTCTGATGTCGTCTGTTCTGTTCTGGTTCTGTTCTGGTTCTGACCTGGATGTCGTCTGTTCTGTTCTGGTTCTGTTCTGGTTCTGTTCTGGTTCTGGTTCTGACCTGGATGTCGTCTGTTCTGTTCTGGTTCTGTTCTGGTTCTGGTTCTGATGTTGTCTGTTCTGGTTCTGTTCTGGTTCTGGTTCTGTTCTGGTTCTGATGTTGTCTGTTCTGGTTCTGTTCTGGTTCTGATGTTGTCTGTTCTGTTCTGGTTCTGGTTCTGACCTGGATGTCGTCTGTTCTGGTTCTGTTCTGGTTCTGGTTCTGACCTGGATGTCGTCTGTTCTGTTCTGGTTCTGTTCTGGTTCTGGTTCTGATGTTGTCTGTTCTGGTTCTGTTCTGGTTCTGGTTCTGTTCTGGTTCTGATGTTGTCTGTTCTGGTTCTGTTCTGGTTCTGATGTTGTCTGTTCTGTTCTGGTTCTGGTTCTGACCTGGATGTCGTCTGTTCTGGTTCTGTTCTGGTTCTGGTTCTGACCTGGATGT
>CAEGAE010011720.1:0-23533 GCA_903067095.1 Girardinus metallicus | reverse complement strand
CATCCACACATTGATCTGTTCTAAGCATTTATTCAGTGACTGGATGGGTTCAGAGTCACCTGGTGACATGGTGATGTAGAGCTGTGTATCATCCGCATAGTTATGGTAGCTAATATTATTTCCTGTTATAACCTGAGCTAGTGGGAGCATATAAATATTGAATAAGAGGGGTCCTAGGATTGAACCTTGGGGCACCCCACATGTGATCTTTGACCTCATTGATGAGAAGTTTCCAATTGAAATAAAGAAATCCCTGTTCTTTATGTAGGATCAAACCAGTTGAGCGCTAGACTGGAGAGTCCGACCCAACTCACTGTGATGGTCAACAGTGTCAAAAGCTGCACTGAGGTCCAACAGAACCAGCACTGTGGTCCTCCCACAGTCCGTATTTATATGGATATCATTGAACACTTTTACAAGGGAAAATGGCTGCTGTTTACATAGAGCAAACACAAAACAAAATGGCTTCAGAAGTTTGGATGATTTTTCAATGGCCTACAACTCAGAAACTCTGCCAGAGTATGTAAACTTATGAGCAAAACTCTGAGTACGGAAAGTGCAACAACACAGCTGACATTACCTGTGTGGTTTATATATTTTAGCTTTTATAACACAATGGTTGAAAAAAAAAAGAATAAATTTTGTTATTAGTAGATGTTTAAATACCAAAAAAGATTTGATTAGATCATCTCTGTTCACAACAACTTAGTTGCTGCAGGTTCATTATGGAAATAAGCCCTGAATATTTTTCTTGAGGGCCTAAGAATTGCATTTTTTCTTTGATAATTATTTATCTGTTTAAAAGATTAATTTATTTTTATATATTAGTATTAATTGTTGATTGTCTATCTTTATTTTTCTACTAAAAACTCCGTAAATTAATCCAGGTAATTGTCTGATACCAATTATATATTTGTCTCATTATTTTTACTAAACTTAATTTTATCTATATATTTTATCATTTATCTACCTTTGATGTTGTTTGCTGTGAAGCACTTTGGTCAACTGAGGCTGTTGTAATTGTGATATATAAATAAACTTTGACAGACTTTCTCCTTCTATTTGAGAGAGCTGTCCACAAATATCTCCAGATTTAACATGGTCTGACATTGCCCTCCAGTGGCATGGTGCTGTCCCTGCATGTGAGTATCCCTTACTTTAGTCTGGAAGCAGCAGAAGAGCTGGGTCAGGTATGGGTGCTTCCTGGCCAGTGCCAGGATCCTCTTCTCCGTCATGGTGCAGTCCACGTCGTCGTCCTGCAGGATCACATCTTTCTTCAGCACTTTGACGGCGAACACCTCGTCGGTGCCCTTCAGCTCGGCCAGCATCACCTGATTGCACCACACTCGCAGTAAGAGGGGAACGCCTGCTCCAAACCTCTCCAGTCTTCCCAATCTTTTCCACCAACCTTTCCGAAGCTTCCTTTCCCCAGCACCTTTATGAACAGGAAGTCGTGCAGGTTCATCCTTTTTATCTCAGGAGCACTGCGACATTTGACCTCGCCATTCTCCTGGCTTCTCTCTTCCTTTAACCCGTTTCCATCAATGCCCCCTGCCGCTCTTTCTCCTACTGTCACTACTGACGATGGCGAGGACAGAGGGTGTGCTTTGTGCTCCTCTCCACGGTGGTCGAAGGACAGAGCTTTCCGGATCTTCTCCAGCTCCTTCACATCTGCGCAGAGCCAAATGAAAAGAGGTATTGTTGCCCAGTTGCCCAGAAGTGCAAACCACATCAAAAAATCAATAAACACAACTGCAGATTGAAAAACACAACAATACTAACTAAGCCGAACTGCAAATTAAGAAAAAACAAGAATTAAACCAAAGCGGAACAGTCCAGTCCCAGTGGAAAACCCACTTTGTTGACTGGATGATTCCACTTTTGGCGCTAGAACCGGAAGTTAATGCTATTGCAAACATAGCTGCCGCTGTCCAAAAATATTCTGAAACGGGACATACTACAAAGGTCAGCTTCGGTCTTTTTCACAGTTTGGGCAATAGATGGCGCTGTGACTATCTTTCTGCCTATCTAAGCAAAGAATGCCAGAATAATTTCTGGGTTTAAAATCAAAAGTCCAATCAACCATGTGTCAGGTTACCCACTGAGATTGACCTCTTCCATTTTGTTACTGTTGCTGTGCTTTTTAATTTGTAGCTTTGTTCAGTTAATGTTGTTGTGTTTTTGTAGTTGTGTTTAGTGATTTGTTTGCACTTCAGGGCCACCATACAGATGAGCTATGACGTGCTTAGTTCAATACTTCAGTGTATGTGGTCGCTGTGAGATGAGGTTCCCTACCTTGGTCACATGGAGAGGTGGGGGCGGACCTTGAGTGGTCCTCCTCTGTCTGATGTAGTTCTGATAACAGCTGCTGAGGATCCTGAACCTGAGGAAGCTGCTTAAATACACACATACACCCACGCACACCCACACACTGTGCTTTATTGAGTGTTTACATGTGTTAATTTCAATGATTATCAAATCCAATAAATGAAAACACACACATTTAGTTTCTTAAAGTACTAAGTAGTCTCAACCTTTTTCCGCTTCTGGGCGCTGCTGGAGATTTTATCTGGTGTCAATCCAAGATCTGAGAGGACGGTTGCAATTCTTCTGGCGTCCACTCCACATGTCGGAGCGACGTTGCTCTCGCATCGCCTGTGTACGTTCACTTTACATACTGCAGCACAGACAGAGGAAAGCTCTCACACCTGATAAGGCGGGAAGATGCGCTGTGGTGAGCTCCAGGTTTACCTTTACACTGGAGTCCCTGTCGCAGCAGGCCCCACAGCAGAGAGCCGCAGTGGTCGCAGAAGGTCAGAACTTTAAAGTTGTGGATGCTGAACTTGTGTGGGACGTTGACACTGAACCTCTGAGACCCGACTTGCTGCGAGAAAACCAGCATGCTTTGTTAAATACATCTGGAAATATCTGGAAACCTTCATTTTTTGAGGAAGGCTTTCCATACTTCTACAATAAACTGACATCTAATAAAAAAACAGAACCCCAAGTATAAGATAGAAACAGAGCTTTGAGTTCCATGAAATTTTTGTAGGAAACATCTCGTCTTACTTCTCCGACTGTGTCTTCCTGCTTCTTCATTCCTGCACACTTGGCAATGATGAGCTCGTGGCAACGCTTATGGACCACACAGGTACAAACTGTAGCAGCAACACACAGAACCAGAACCAAATGTTTAGTTTCTAAGGTCCTCTTATCTGGAGGAATTTATTATAATTAATTGTCTCATTACATAAGTACCATACATTACAAGCTGATGAAGTACAAAAGTCAAAATCCAAAGAAAACTAAAAACCACTTCAAAAGCCTAAAAACTTTTAAAACCTTCTTAAAGATTAAAAAGTCTGGTTCTTTACATAAAGTATAAAAAGTGAAAAGTGAACTTTTACATAATAGTGTTAGTTAACTTCTTGTTAAGGCAACAATGATTTTCACTTTATTTATGAATGAAGTAAGTTACAAATTGACCTTTCAGCATGTCACTGGTGGTAGCTTTAAGGTCATTATAAGGGAAAAAGACATTACCTTGACACTGGTAACCTTGCTTCCCTAAAACGCCCCTGCAGAAAGATTTACACGTTAGAAAAAGAAATCTACAGTTCACAAATTAGGCTTTAATTGATGAATCGCAGGGCTGCACAGTGGCGCAGGTGGTAGAATTGTTGCCTTGCAGTAAGAAGGTCCTCGGTTCAATTCCCGGAATGGGGTTTGCATGTTCTCCATGTGCATGCATGGGTTCTCTCTGGGTACTCCAGCTTCCTCCCACAGTTCAAAAACATGACTGTCAGGTTAATTGGTCTCTCTAAATTCTCCCTAGGTATGAGTTTGCATGGTTGTTTGTCTCTCTGTTGTCCTGCGACAGGCTGGCGACCTGTCCAGGGTGTAACCTGCCTCTTGCCCGAAACGTTTGCTAGAGGTAGGCACCAGCACCCCTCCAGACCCCATTAGGGACAAGGGTGTACAGAAAATGGATGGGTGGATGGCCAAACGCAACAACATTTACTGCCAGAATACTTACTAAAAACATTTCTGGATGCATTGCCAACATAGCAAAAAAAAACAGTAAGCTTTCCAAAAACATTCTTTGTGACAGAAAATATGGGTATCATGTTCATGGCAGGTGTCATGTCAGAGTTATGCACACCCCTTCAAATAAAGTGTTACCCAAGCATTTTTTTAGTTTCAGTTACTTGAGAAAAAGGCATTCAACTTGCACAAAAGTGAAAGTAAACCTTCAAACATTTGGCATGTTGGAGTGTTTTCATGTCGATTCACCTCAGCAGGTCTAAACACTGAGAGACTCAAGCAAAGTTCTCCCTCCTGACTGGTTATACAGCCAACACTCTCAGAATGCTACGTAGTTCCATGTGAATGTGGCGAACGCAGTCCTTGAGGATGGAAACAAACACAGCTGGCTATGTTTGTGACCCCTCCACTTCACAGCATCGCCCTGTGCTCGTGTGTAAAAACAAAAGGCGCAGGTTAATGTGAGGAGCTGGGAGAAGTAGGAAACCAGGGAGGATCTGGTTGTTGTAAAGGCCGCAGCTGGTCTCCAACACAGCATGTGCAAAGCACTATACTTCCTTTCATCTGCCTGCACCACCATCACCCTTCCAATCTGATTTGAATGACCATATAGTTTGGTTTTCAAAAGGCAGGCAGGTGGTAGAAAATAACACTCGAATTAAGTTGTATTTATCAACTCAATGAAGACTGTTCCAATGTGTTAATTCAATGTTTTGAAGTAAGATTCTGACCAGATGAAGTCCCTGCAGTGAGAGCAGTAGGTGGGCTGCCTCAGGTAGGTGGCCATGAACTTGTGCCCGTTGACCTGGTGGACCCTCCGCCGAACAGCCCCCTGCCGCTTCCTGGGTTGCATTCGCTGTCGGAAAACCCGCTCCTCATTGTTGGTAGAGCCCGCCTCTGCAAAACAAAACCAACATGTTACATATGTGATGCATTATAAGTACCAAGAAAATCAGTCTGGCATTAAGCAGAGTCTACACAGCTACCAGCTGGGCTGCTAGGTGTAGTGATGAACGCTGACCTGAACTTTCAGAGCCACGTAAAGACAGCTACAAAGTTGGCCTTCTATCACCTGAAGAACATTTCCAAGATCAGAGGACTAATGTTCTAGCATTAGAGGAACTCATCCATGTATTTATTTTTGGTCACATTGATTATTGCAACAGTGTCTTTATACTTCTAGAAAACTGCAAAACTGCTGAAACACTGAGTTCCTAAAAATCCACAAGGTTAGAATTGCCCATGTTTAGTAGTAGCTAGAACTTTGATCAACATACTTGATGTCTACTTGCTTGATGGTTTGATGATAGCATTTGACAAAATGTAATGCTAATTGCTGGTTTCCTAATTGGTTGCTGTATTACGTTTTTTTTTTTTTTTTTATGGTGTAAAGCACTTTGAACTGCATTGTTGTTGAAACTTGACTTGATTTAGCAGCCACTAAATAGAGACAACACTGCATAGCTGGTATACTGCTAAATGTACCAACCATTTAGTAGTGGCTAAATGGCTGGTAGTTTGTTTTCATTTATGCATTGTCTGGTTTCCAGAAGGATCAATAGGGGATCCAGTTACAGTTTAAAACAAATTAATTACACATAATCACAACCAGAGGAGGTGTGGGTGAAGGGCAAGAAGAAGAGTCAACTTTTTTAATGAGACATAGGAACAAACAAGGGAAGATAGCCTGTAATTTCAGTATGCTTTCTTAAAAATATAGAAAATTGTCAGGTTTCACATAAACACTGAGAAAAGATGTGTCACAGATTTTGTCCTCTCTCTCCTTTTAAAAAAGTAAGTTGTTTTTTTTATTATTAATTTGGCAATGTCATTTTAAAAATTCAAAACCTCAGATTGTATTTAACAAGAAAAACATGGCAAAAAAGTGACAAAAACTGTGAAATATTGGTCGTGTCCCGATTCCATCCCTGCCATGTCGACTCAGAGTCCCAGAAACTGTTTAAAATTTCATTGCCCCTGACAAAACTCAACACTTCATATGTGTTGTTAGATAATTTATGTAATTCACACCCACAATGAACTGTGCAGCTGTGTTCTATATTGTAATTTTTAAAAATTAACACTAATCCTTCATGTGCAGGGTTAGTGTAACATGGTGAAAATAACCTTTAAGTAGGTATTAAGCCCACATTTCTGTTTTTAAAATTAGGTTTTATTTGTACCACAACACAAAAGTTCACAGCAGAACCACCAAAAAATCAACAAAATGCAAGAAAAGTAAACCTCAAATGTCTTAGCATGAGTCTCACCACAGCTTAAATGAATAGGTGAAAATTCAATCTCGGAAACTCTATTCATCTCACCTGCTCAGCCAAATATCTCACCTGCTTAGCCTCAATTCCAACCTATCCTCCAATCATCAAGCACCTCTGCCTTGATAAGGTCCAGCTGTTCATCTGCTTCCGCTCCTTGGCCGAGCTTCAAGTAAGCTGCTGCTCCACCTCATTATGGCCTTATGATTTCGCGTGTCCTCGCTCTTTCGTGGAAATGCTGGACTTGAGCTTCTTTTTATCCATGCTTGAAAAAGCTCCCGTTGCGCTGTTGGTTCGGCTCTCTGTTCTTATCAGGTGAATCTCACTCAGATCCGGGCTTGTGTATCCCTTATTGCTCTCGTTGCCCCTTCGCATCATGGGATCTCCTCAAGGGCCTTCAGCCCCAGCAGTCTTCAGCCGTCTGTGAACCTCCAACCTCAGTGGGATTCTCTTTCCTCTGATCCATCCGCCCCTTTAGCGCTTTTCAACGGTTCTCCTTCCTATCGGTTCAGCTCCTTTCCATTTCAGTCATCTCTTTGGTAGTGCGCCATCGCTCCAGGACATTCCTCAGCTCCTCCAGAAGGTGTCACCTCCAGCCTGCCACGTCTACATCTCTTCTCTCCACTACGTGATTCAGCCCTCAGCCAACCTCGCAGCCCCTCCCATCGCCGCCTCTCTCGCCAACACCCGCCATGGGCCGTTTCTAGGTAAGACGTATTCATCCAGTTCTTGTTCATCATTTGAAGTCAGAATACTTGCATCGCATGCGCTTTCATTTTACGTCTAATGATAATCGTCAGTATTTGTCGAATTTCCATTGGCTTTGGTCATTAAAAGTAAAATTTTTTCAGAAATCCAAAAATTTTCCTCAGTACGGTTCGGATTAAGATTGGCCTTCTCCACACACATGGTGGGTGGAGTAGCAGTTTTGCCCACTCAAGCAGTTTTTATTCTTCGTCTTTCGTGCTGTCTGCCTCCAGCATGCACTGTGCCTAGAGTCGGGCATTTCATATTCATTATCGTATAGTCTTTCTCCTATAAAATTCGATTGATAATTTTAAATTCCATTTTATGGATTATTTAAATAAATAAAAAAAGTCCAAGATTAGTCCTTATAGTCCAGTTATGTTTTCTATAAGCTATATGTAATGGGGCTGTGTTAGATAAAAGTCATCTCTTAGTTTATCACGTTTTGTTCCTTTGTCAAACACTATCTGAGGTCTAGTTCCGATTCTTTTCTCGCTTATTTTCTCCCTTGTAATGGATAGTGAGCCATTTCAAATAAACTGTCTAAATTATTTATATGTGTACACTACTTAAAGTAAATTATTTAAAGTGAATTTTCTAAATTAAGAATGCTGCAGACTGTTTATGGATGTTTGTCTGTATTTATTAACATTGTTGGTGGTTTATATTTTGTTTGGTTCAATGGTATTTGCACTTTGTAATGTTTTGGGTTTTTTGTATGTACCTCACGGCCTGCCGTAGCTAATAAGGGCAGGCCCTATAAAAGCTAGCAGAATCATTGTACCAATGAATGACTTGAACTGTCAAGATATTTGACACAAAGAAACCAGTGAAAGCAGCAAGGTACGTTTTGTTTTGTTATTTGTATATGTTTTAGTTTTCACGGTGGCTGAGGTAATTGTGGTGACTGTGATGATCATGGCTGATCTTCATCAAAGAAAATAAAACGCCGAAACTCACTCATCTGGTCGAGACTGGCTAACTAATTCAAGTGCTGGGGAGCTTTTACAGGAGTGACCTCTTCTACTGAGCTCTTACTCCCCGTGTCTTTCTTTCCCATTAAGCTATTTCAAACTAGCAACATCAGCAATTGGCACACGGGTGAAATTACGCATCTTTAGAGCTGGAACTATTTCTCGTTGTTTATCGTAATGCTGCCTTTAGCATTAATGTATCTGGGGCAGAGCGTTGGGAAGCGCAGGCTCTGTAAAACTCAAGACGTCTCTTTCGAAGCTGGGCCAGGACAGCCAGAGACTGCAACATAATCAGCAGAAAGCATAGGATCTCCAGGTTGGTGCAGCTGTTGGGCAGCTGCTCCTCAGTCATCAACAGCTTGTCAAACCACTGGCTTGAGCTCAGCATGGAGCCACATGTCCAGTCTCAGGACATCTTCATCAGCCATCTTCAGCAGCTTACCTCGAAAGTCGGCCACATTGGTGTAATCGTTCACCTGGCAGGCAGTCCTGATGAGTAAGGTGACCACAGTATCGGCACATTGCTTCTCCACAGAGTCGGGCCTAGAGTCGGGCATACCAGGAGCAGAGACCATGCTTAGCATGGTCTCTGCTCCTGGTAGAGCAGAGGATTGGATGCGACCAAACACCATGAATCCGCCACCGGCTGCCATTCAGAACTGCTTGACTCCCTGCCAGGTCCGGGCCAGTTTCAGAGACAGTCCTCTCGTCATGGTGTTGTCGCTGGTTCCCTCACAGGTCATGGCTTTGGACCCGCACACCTGCTGCTGGTCCTTGTGTAACAGAGTTACAAATGTACTTTTTTTAAAATTATTATTTCTAATTCATTTTATATTGAGGATTTGTGAATTTCATTTTATTCAGTTATTTTTATTTGTTGTTTTTGCTACATTTTTTTAAATGTCAATCTCATTTAAGTGATTCTTCTGCTTTGTTTTTTTTTTTTTTTTCCTTGATTGGAAACAATACTGTGGTACATTTTATGGTTAAAGGTAGCTGAAGTATTAGCGATGGATCAGTTTACTACTCCTAAATTACCTAACGGTCGGGATGTGTGGTTCAGCCGTACTGCTGACAGTGGAGCAGTAGGACATTCAAAACTCACATGTGATGCTACTGCAAAATCAGGGCTAGGTCAGAGCCAAGGTTGTACTGCTATTGATGGGAGAATCTCCCTACGTCCACACCTGGCAATGATGTTGATGCCCTTCATCACCTTACAGACATGGTGGGCAGTTAAGTGCACAAATTGCTGAATCAATTATTTCTAAACTAATGTCAGCTGGTGTTGTAAATATGAACAGTGAACCTCAGCCTTCTTGTGTCACTAAGAGCTCACGCTGTGAGTGACAGACATGACCTATCTCATATGACAGTCCATGTTAAACCTGATAGGGTACTTCAGACATACAGAGGCGGCCACACTGACAAATGTTCGATCCGTGACTGGATTGACTTGACTAAAATGCACCTCAGAAAACAAGACATACCTACTTGTGGTCAAGGAGAGGAGATCATGTGCCACTTAATGGGCAAAGCAAAGGATGTTGTACAGATTGGATTGCGCAGTGATTCTTCACTTGATGTTACAAAGAATCCTGAACTAATATATGATCTTCTTCATTACTTCAGTGAAACCCCATCATGTCTCCCCCTTGCAGATTTCTATGCTACTCTGCCCAGACACAGGGAGAACCCTGTTGATTATTGGATAAGACTAAACAAGGCAGCGGTATTAGCTCTTGAGGTTCAGCATAAACGTGGGAAACAGACGGAAAGCATGAATGATGAAGTGGCTGTCATGTTCGTCAAACACTGCCCTGACCCAGAGTTATCCTGTATTTTGAAGTACAAGCCAGGTCATGAGTGGACTTCATGAACATGATGTTCAGTTAAGGATTGATGACTACCAGAGAGAGTTGAGGGCAGCTAGCAGAGCAACTAGTGTTCCACAGCTAAGAAGCCAGTTTGCTGCCATTGGCCCAGAGCAGCCTATCCTAGTGCCACCTAGCCTGGCAGCTTATGAGCATTGTTACACTCTTCCTTGCTCATTACCTTCACCCTCCTTTCTCCAAGCTCAACATTACTCTTCATGCCAGTCTCCAGCAGCTTCCTGTTAGGGGGTCCCCAGGATACTAGAAGCAAAGACTCAGTGCCAGTTGTTACACAACATCTTCAGTAATCAGAGGAGAGGCTTCTCACTCGAATGGTCAACATGTTTCAGCAGATAATGGAGAGAATGCAGCAACGCAATACTTTTCATCCTACCCGGGGTGGGAGGTTCCAGTGTGCACCTCGTGAACAACGCAACAGAGAGGCAGGTTGCAAAGTCTGTAATGACTCAAGTCACACCACTACTTCTCACTGCATGTCTGAGAGATTGTATTTTGTCTGTTTTTCCCCTGGCCACACCAAACTGAACTGCCCCATGAAAAATCCTTCCCAGTCCCAGTCTGAGGGAAACTAGTGGACCTGTATTCGGAGGGAGGCAGTGCAGGTAACACTACCAACTCCCAAACTGATGACATGTCAGATGCTGAGACTGTGTACACTTCAGAGAAGAATTCATGTAGTAGCTCAAGAGTTATCGTTTATCAGAATGTTCAGAGTTAGCAACAGTGACAGTCTTTTCTACACCTCTGTGACCATGGGTGGGACATTTAAAATGGGCAGAATGCTGGACAGTGGTTCAATAGCCTGCTGCATCAGTGAGGCAGCTGAAATGAAGCTGAAAGAGGCTGGAGTGATAACTGACCAAGACATAGTTGATGTGGATGTGGTTCTTGTTGGATGTGGTGGACTTTGTGCTAAGCCTAAATGTGCTTTTGATGTGGCGATGGAATTGTATGGCTGTAAAATGGAGGTTCCAAAACTTGTTGTTCCAGGCCAGCATGATGACTTGATACTAGGCACTAATGTCATAAAACACATCCTGCATCAATCCAAGTGGTGCGAGTCCTACTGGAAGACAGTGTCCACCCCATGTCCTTCTGGGGATCCAAAAACAGAACGTTTCCTGTCCATGCTGTCTGGTCTTAATCCATGGATGGATGGAAATGCTCCTGATAAGGTCGGTACTGTAAAGTGTAACTCGGCTACCTGCCTTGAGCCTGGGCGAGAGTATCTTGTGTGGGGAAAACTACCCAGAAACACTTCTGTTTCTCCAGGCAGCACCATCATGACAGAGCCCATGTCATCCTGCTCAGCACCCCGGGTGTTCTGGTTGCAAAGCTTGTGACCACATTGTGGGGTGACAGGTGGGTTCCATTAAAGCTCATCAATATGTCTGAAAGAACTGTGTTATTGAGATGCAACACAAAGCTATCTGATGTCTACCCTGTTAGAGGTTCGACTTGCTAGTTCTGGATAATCTATCATGCCACCTACTGCGGATGCCAGTTTGGTCAAAGACATGCTCAGATCAGTTGGACTCTGTGATGTTGACATCGAGTCTTGTGAAGTTTCAGAGGACTGCAGAACAAGAATGGCTAACCTTGTTTTGCAGTACGAGGGTTTATTTTCCTGCCACCATCTTGATTGTAGGGAAGCAAAGGGGTTTGCGCACCATATAAACCTCTCCGACACCCGACCTTTCCAGCTTCCATACAGGCGAGTGCCCCCTGGCCAGTATCAGAAACTGCGGCAAGTCCTGAGTGAGATGGAAAAGAAGGATATCGTCAGAAAATCCACAAGTGAGTACGCATCACCTCTAGTTATAGTGTGAAAGAAAAATGGAAATCTCCGTATCTGCACAGATTTCCGCTGGTTGAACAAGAGAACCCTGAGGAATGCCCATCCCCATCCCCATCAGGCAGACTGTCTGGCAGCATTGGGGGGAAACAGTCTGTTCAGTACCATGGATTTGACCTCTGGGTTTTATAATATGCCACGCCATGAGTTTGACAGGAAGTATTCAGCCTTTACTACTCATATGGGCTTATATGAATACAATCGTCTGCCACAGGATCTCTGCAATAGTCGTGGGAGCTTTATGCGCATATTCCAGCATATTCGGACACCAGAACTATCTGAGTTTACTGTGCCATTTGGATGATTTGTTGGTGTTTGCTCCTGATGAGGAATCTGCCTTGTGGTGCCTGGAGATGGTGTTTGCTAGGTTGCAAAGTCACAATTTGAAACTGGCTCCCAAAAAGTGTTTCTTTCTAAGGAGATCTGTTAAGTTACTTAGTCACATTGTTGATGAACATGGTGTTTCAACAGACCCAAGTAAGGTTGAGATCATCGCCAACATGACAGCTGCTCAACTTATGGAACCAGATGGCGTGAGTCCATCTTGGAAGCGGATAAGATCCTTTTTGGGAATAATAAATTGCTATCAACATTTCATGCCCAGGTACTATGCCATCGCCAAGCCGCTGTTTGATCTGCTAAATGGTGACAGAAGGAAAGTCAAACATCATCAGAACAAACTGCCATCCAGAAAATTGAAAGCCCCTGACTGAACTACAACACAGGAACAAGCCTTTGACCAACTGAAGTCCTCACTGATGCAAAGCGTTGTGTTGGCTCACCCATATTTCACCTGTCCTTTTGTGTTATCCACTGATGCATCTCTGGATGGTGTAGATGCTGTTCTATCTCAGGTTCGGCTGGGTGAGACACGAGCCAGGCCTATTGCTTTAGCCAGCAAGTCTTTGTCCCAGTCACAAAAGAACTATCCGGCTCACAGGTTGGAGTTTCTGGACTTAAAATTGTCCATCTGTGACAAGTTCAGCCACTGGTTGAAAGGCCACATATTCACAGTCTGGTCTGATAACAATCCATTAACTCATATTATGACTAAGCCTAAACTGGACACTTGTGAGCAACGCCGGGTGGCTAAATTGGAGAGTTACGACTTTGATATCAAGTAAATCCCAGGCCCGCAGAATATTGTGGCAGATGCACTGTGTAGTAAGCCATTTGTTCAGACTGTTGGCTGCTCACTGAACCCTATACCAGTCATCTCTCTGAAGTTAGTTATGTCAAACTCCTCAATCCAGACTGCCTTTCGATCATCCAGTGGTCAGAAAGAATCCTCCTCAGTAAGTGTTAGTGCTCAGTCGAAATGCGGCCCACTACAACTGCTCCCTCAGTCAGCTCATTCCATCTGGTCAAGACACCTTACCTGCCTACACTAAATGCGAACTCCGTGACAGACAGTTGGATGACGTAACTATCTCTCATGTTCTACACTTTGTTGAGAGGCGTAGAAGACCCTCTAGGAGAAAGAGTTTTACAGAGTCTGTCTCTGTGACAAAGTATCTAAAGCACTGGGATAAACTAACTGTACGAAACGGTGTGCTATATAGGATTTCTTGGGACAAGAAAGCCAAAATAAAAAGAATCCATTACGTTGTACCTGACTTGCTCAAGATCGAGGTACCTCATGGAGTTCATGACAGAGCAGGTCATCAAGCTCAGTTCAGGAGCCTCGGTTTGACAAGGCAGAGGTTTTTCTGGCTGACTAGACAGGGATGTCAGAGAACATGTTTGACATTCAAATCAAATCAAATCAAATTTTATTTGTATAGCACATTTCAGCAGCAGGGCATTTCAAAATGCTTTACATCATAACAAACACAAAAACACAGAGTCAAGCAATATTGAAACATTGAAACAATCAAAAGCATTACATTATGTCAAGTGCCACTGTTAAATTCGTAATTGATTACGTTTCAAATGTAACTCTAAACAGGTGGGTTTTTAGTTGAGATTTAAAGGCACTCAGTGTTTCAGCTGTTTTACAGTTTTCTGGAAGTTTGTTCCAAATTTGTGGTGCATAGAAGCTGAATGCTGCTTCTGCTTGTTTGGTTCTGGTTCTGGGGATGCAGAGCAGACCAGAACCAGAAGACCTGAGGGGTCTGGAAGGTTCATACAACAACAGCAGATCTTTAATGTATTGTGGTGCTATGCCGTTCAGTGATTTATAAACTAACAACAGTATTTTAAAGTCTATTCTTTGAGCTACTGGGAGCCAGTGGAGGGACTTTAAAACTGGGGTTATGTGCTCTATATTCCAGGATTCAGTGAGAGCAGCAGCATTCTGGATCAGCAGTAGCTGTTTGATTGATTTGTTGGACGATTACGCTGTTGCAGTAATCGATGCGACTAAAGATAAACGCATGGATGAGTTTCTCTAGATCTCGCTGAGACATAAGTCCTCTAATCCTGGAGATGTTCTTCAGGTGATAGAAGGCCGACTTTGTAACTGTCTTTATGTGGCTCTGAAGATTCAGGTCAGAGTACATCACTATTCCCAGGTTTCGGGCCTGATTGCTAGGTTTTAGTTGTAATACTGAAGCTGTGCATTAACTCTAGATCGCTCCTCTATAGGTCCAAAAATAATAACTTCAGTTTTGTTTTTGTTCAGCTGGCGAAAGTTTTAGCACATCCACACATTTATGTGATCTAAGCATTTAGATCAGATATCCCCCAGAATATTTAGTGACTGGATCGGTTCAGAGTCAACTGGTGACATTATGATGTAGAGCTGTGTATCATCCACATAGTTATGGTAGCTAATATTATTTCCTGTTATAACCTGAGCTAGTGGGAGCATATAAATATTGAATAAGAGGGGTCCTATGATTGAACCTTGGGGAACCCCACATGTGATCTTTGACCTCATTGATGAGAAGTTTCCAATTGAAACAAAGAAATTCCTGTTCTTTATGTAAGATTCAAACCAGTTGAGCGCTGGACTGGATAGTCCAACCCAACTCTGCAGTAGATTCAGTAAGATGTCATGGTTGACAACGTCAAAAGCTGCACTGAGGTCCAACTGTGTGGTTCTCTCACAGTCCGTATTTATAAGGATATCATTGAACACTTTTACAAGGGCAGTCTCCATGCTGCGGTGAGCACGAAAACCAGACTGGAAGGAGTCAAAGCGGTTGGTTATCGTTAGGAAGCTATTTAACTGTTTAAACAGCTTTTGCAATAACTTTGCTGATGAATGGAATGTTGCCTTCAGTTTTGGGGGGGCAAAGAAACCTTTGTTCCAGGGCCAAAGGTTCTCCAGTAATGGCCCATTGGTTCCCTCAAGCGGAATACTCTGCATTAATTATCGTAGTAGCTTTCTATGCCTAATGCTTCCAACTCACTTTCCCCATCAGCTCTAGCTGCAGTCCATCTTCCACTTTCTTTCTCTGGTCACCCTTGTCAGTTTGTATTCCACCATTTTCTTCAGCAACTTGGCTATTCATCCTGATCTCTCCTCTATCTTCAGCATTGATTGTTCTCTATACCTAGATGAGCTCATACAACAAATAAATGGTGGTGGAGTGCATTCCGCATAGGTCTCTGTTTTCCACTGTGTTTCTCCTATCGACGCCAATGCTGGCACCTGATGCCATTGCAGGCATCTCTCGATGCCTTTGGCAGGCACTCTTGTCTCTCTATTGACACCTATGCATGCACCCGACACCATTGCAGGCAGCTCTTGAAGCCTTGGCGGGCATTCTCATCTTTCTCTGTCCATGCCTTTACAGACACTCATTGCCCATGCAGGCGTTTCATGTCCCAGCAGACGTTCTCTCCATCTCTCTTAATCGATGCCCTAGCAGCCAAAGACTTTCATTTGTCAATTAAACTTTTTAATACCAGTCTCTCTCTGTGTGAGTCTTCCAGGTTGATTTGGAGGTACGAATGGATAAACTCAAACTGATGTTTTAAAAGTCAAATAAAAATGAACAATCACAAAAAATACAGGAAATATACTAGTAAATACATAGAACTACTTACAAAGTTACATAGTAAATAAGGTCAGAATAAAACTGACACTAGCGTTAGCCTAGTCAGATACTGCTCTGCAGGAAGTCCTGCAGAGCTGTAACAGTAACATCGCTGTTTCAGAGAAAATAAATAACTTCACAGGAGCAACTTGAATGTCACAATTAAGAGCTTTGCAAATATAATACTGATGTGGACCATGTAAAACTGGTGCTACATCGTGTGTTTCTAAAACTCCTATGCTAACTGGAGTTAGTACTCCAGTTAGCTAACTGGAGTGCTGAATCATTTGCAGATGGTTCTGCAAATGCCCATCGCCTACCGACTTTTAAAAAATAATGGGATTTGGACCATTTTTATTTTAAAACAGAGTTTTATCTAACCAAAACCATCAAACAGAAACCATATTGTATTTTAAATACAATATAGCAACTGCAGCAGACTTTTTTTTTTTTTGCACATTTTTCATGATTTCTGACATGTTAACAAGACATTCATTTTAAACATGCATGAAGGGAGTAACTACTAGTGATGGGTCCAGAAACACCGATGCGTCAGCGCATGCGTCAAGCCCATAGACCAAACCACGTGTTGGTGCAAGTATTGCTTTCAGTAAGTCATGTGACCGATACAGGAACTGTTTCGAAATGACACTTAGGCGCCAAACTGTGTTTATAAGGAAGCAAATATGTCAACAGGATGCATTTGCCAAATTAATTCTTGATCTTTTACGGTACAGTGTCAACTATGGAGCAGCCTCAAGTCAAATGAAAGGTTTTCACAGTGATGGAGCATTTTGATCTTACATCGGAAAATAAGGTATTTGTTTTGATTTCGTTGTTGTTTCATCCAGTTCTTTTCAGTTTCTATTTAATTTATCTGAATCCAAATTCAGCTGAAATTGACTCTTACTTTACTTTCATATTATGTTCTGCAGGTTAAGTGTCGCATATGTTTGACAGAACTGACTTACTTAAATAAATCCAAAAGATTAAAATTTTTCTTCTTCTGTCTAAGCGGCCACACAAAAAATAGTCATGAGTCATAATGCTATTTACTAATGAAATTGCTGAGCTTCAGCTCACTGATAATCTGGTGGTAGGTTGCCATCTTTCTTGAAGAAAAGTACAGTGTGATGCTCACCAACCAATTGGAGAAGTAGTAGCCTGATGTCGCTGCCCCTACTCATTAGCATTGATTTATTTTCCATTTTTCCCAGTTTTGGGTTGAAAAACTGATAAAAGAATAAATGAAAAAGAATTAATGAAAATGGAAAATTTAAAAATAATAAATAAAAAGAGAAAATTGGAAGAAAAATACATGAAAAAGGATAAATGGAAAAGGGATAAATTGATTAATGAAAAGGGATACATTAATAAATGAAAGAGATAAATTAAAAATTGATAAGTGAAAATGGGAAAATGAAAAACAAATAAATGAAAATGAAAAATTGGAAACGGATAAATGAAAATGGAAAAGGATAAATGAAAAAGGAAAATATGTAAATGAAAAAAGGCCAGGCAAAAATAAATCTGTGACTAAATAAATGTATAAATATAAATGGGAATAAAGAATAAATAAGTGTATAAATGAATAAATATAAATGGGAATAAAGGTGCCAATTACTCATTTATTTATTTTACCCATTCATTTATTTTTTTAATCATTTATTTATTTATTTTACTAATTTATTTATTGATTTTTCCTAAATATCTATTTATTTAATTTTGGCTGAAATGGCTCTCCACAGTTGCGAAGTGTGTGTGTTTGTTCAAATTCATCCTGTCTGGCCTGACAGGATGAATCCACACTCAGACAAGAGAACTTTTCCAAAGTCTGTTTGTCTGTAGCGTCACCCTTAACACATTCTTTCCTCACCTTTCCTCCATCTTGCTCCTTCACTGAGCAACATCACCATCGCCTAGCAACTGACAGCTATTGCCTTGCAACACATCGAACTTATTAGAGAAGAGATGGAATGGTACAGGTATTTTTGCTCACACCTTTGTCTTACAACTGCCAACCTAGTTACTGACAGGTTAGCAACAGGTCATCAGGGTCTCACACCCTTCCTTTGGAGAAGAAAGACTTGTCAGTCCTTAACATTTTTAGAGACCCCACATGGTTCTCCACTCATCTTGTGTGCTGCTTAGTTGCAAATGACCAACAACTGGTATAATAGTATTAAAAAGAAGAAATGCCTTTTAGAAATTTGCTTTCCTGCACACCTATTTTTCATCAAGCTAACAGTGGGACAGTCAGAGAAGGTGGCTGCTGGTCTTCCAGTGACCTTCCGTTCTCCTTGAAGTCATTTGCATGAATCCTCTGCATGAAACCAATTCTCTCCTTGTGCTCTTCTCTAAGCTGGCCTCAGTAGACACATCTCTTTGAAAACAAGATGGGTGTAGTAGCGCAAGTCTCAAGTCACTGGACTGCAGCCATGCAGCTCAGAACCGATCTTTCCGTGAACAAGTTCATTTTTTGTATCACTACATATTAAAGCCACAACTGTATATTACATTTTAACTTTTTTTTTCATTTAGGTTTTACAAACAGAAAAACAAAAAAAACAAACCATACAAGAGTTCTGTGTCCATTTTTGCTACATTTTCTTCTACCTGTAGAGTATATATTTCCACCACATGCAACAAATTACTGGTGCTTGGCTTAAAAAAAATCTTATTTTACATGTTTGCCTCATGTTGTACAGCTACTAAGAAAGTGTAGCATGGGTTTGGACTCAAGTTCACATTTCAGACGACTACATTTTGCTTTTTTTCTCTGCCCAGGACCTAAGTCATGCTAGGACCACCCCTGTTGGTTACAATTTTCACAGTTTTTACTCCTATTTTTCTCTCTCATCTTTCGTGTCTTGAAAATCTTCAAATGAACTGAAAATATATTTTTGTAATTCCATTTAAATGGCCGGGACAAAATTTAATACATTGCACTAGGCTCAATTAAATCTTTACTTGTTTTGACAATCCTTTCCTAGTTGAGAACAGCTGGGCCAAAAGTGTTTCAAGAGCTTTTAACCAAAGGCAGCAGTTTATCATCCTGCTGTGTTTGTGCGTTTCTAAGTGTGTATTAAATTTAATAGGTTGCATGCAGCTCTACGGATCGACTTTTCAACCATCTGCTCTCTGCTATGCCAAACACGTACAACTAATGAGTGCTATTTCAGCAGATCTCACTCCTGTCCACAGTGGGACAGAGCTGCATGCGGTAAAAGGAGCAGAGACACGATAAAGGTCACAGAAGTCCAGAACTAGTTTAAAAAGAAACCATGAAGTGGATATTTCTGTCATTCTGAGCTGGTTCATTCTGTCCTGCTTCTGCAATGATGTAACCACTCCATTAGGGAACACACCACTTTACTAATCAGTTTATCACCGCACCCTTCTCCTCTCTGCCCTTTTCTTCCACAGATTCAGTCCCACATATTATCTAGCGCAAACATCCAGAATTACTTTTTTAAGATGCTTTCATAACCCTTGAGTTTGAATATCATTCTGAACAAAATAATGTATTTTTTGTCTTATTAATAAGCAATTATCTGTGCTCAAATCTGCTCCTTTTAAGCAACTTAAAATGCAGTGTAAAACTCATAAAAATCCACCAACCAGGTGAATTAAAAAGTAAAACTCCATGCATCATCTGATTTTCTGACTGTGCTAATGTGAAACTGGTAAAGTGGTAAATTAACATACATATTTGAAAAGTAAAAGTTTTATTAGAAAATGGTGAAATGAAGTAAGAGAAGTTGAAACTGAGAGGCCTCAGTCGGAAAACCACTGGTGTAACACAATGTTAAAATTTGTTGAAATTAGGAAATTTTAATAAATCCTTTTCAAAGTTAATGTATTTTGATTTAATGTAATAAATGACATCGTAAAAAAACTTTCATGTCTAGATGTTAAATTGTATAATCTTATGAAACAAGGCCTTAACAATACAGTCAAAAAGTCAAAAGAAGTTCCTGAACCATACAGTAAGTGGCGCTTATGTCTAATGACAATGCAAGTTCTCTGCAGTAAATACAGGTGAAATAAACAGCAGTGAGAGCAAAAAATGTACGCTGGCCGCCCCTCCCACCTAGTTTTAAATACGCTATGTATCAACACACATCAACACCACATTTCATTTCATTGTTTTATATTCATATGTTTGTCACTGAGGTTTCTCAGTACTCTGGGTGTTTTCTCTCTTCCTGCAGATGTAGAAACAGACTTCTAGGGTGTTTTCATGAATGCTCTTCTTCAGCTCTATTCTTTCATCTTCGTCCTCTTCGTCCCTCATTTTCTCACACACAAACATACACACCCACATGCTCACCCCCACACACGCACACACACACGCACACACACAAATATATTAGAGAGAGAGAGAGAGATGCTGAAAGTGCTATACTGCTAGACAGGATGCATGAGGAAAAAATATATATATATTTCAAGACTTAAAGATTTTTAAAAATGTTGAAAAAAGCTGAACTAAGTGGGAGGAGCTTAATGTCTTCTGACTCATTTGAAGGTTTGATTGTGTTTCTAGCTGAAAGAATGTTGATAAAATGGTGAATGGCCTTGGCCTGTTCAGCGCTTTATCAAGTCTGGGGACTACAAAGCACTTTACACTGTAATCAATCAGTCTCCCTTTCAGACACAGACTGATGGTGGTAAGCTATACTGCAGAACAGAAACTTTTACATTGACATGAAATCATTTAAAATATTATTATTATTATTTTTAAAATGCATCATCTATTCAAAAGTATAAGCTGCTCAAGAAGAAATGCTGACAAAACAAGAACATACAAGCAAATAATGCAGTTTCCACTATTCCATAAAAAGACATTTTTAGTTTTTGAATAAAATAATAATAATAATAATAATAATAATATTTTCAGATATTTTTTACCTTTAACCATATATGATAATGTAGCATAAACAACTGTTTTTATGTCACTATTAAAACACATCTCTGATGTAAACGCCAACACTTCTGCCTTAATGAGAGCATCTTAAGAAGTGGTAATGCTAGCTTTAGTATTTAAGACTATTGTCTGTTTCATATTTTTATTTCAGTAATTATTCATCTCCTGACTGGCAGTAAATAGATAAATTAAATTAACCTAGAGCCTCAAAAAGTAGCTTTTGTATGCATCAGGAATGAAAGACGAAGTGGTTTTATTCTATACTATGATAAAAATCCTACGAGTTGTACATTTTGAAATTTAATATTACAAATTAAATTTACCATAAAAGAAGAAAAAAGGGCAAGCCATCGATTTTTTATCGGGTGTTAAAATAAGACAAATAATAATATGGCATATGAAGACATGCCATAATGTGCAAACACACACGACGCCTCGATGAGTCAATGGAAACCTCAAAATTAATGCAAGATGTTGCAACCGTTGCAGCATTGCAAGATGCATTTGCTGTGCTTCTGAAACTGGTTGCAATGATTTTTCATAAAACAACAAGAAGCCATGGAAAGCAATAAGAGCTGCAAACAAGACCGAAACTTTCAACCAAATGACTCCATCAACAGGTAATTCAAAGAAATAAGCAAGAAATAAGCACTTTAGTCCAAAATATAAGACAATTATACAGCTTCTGTTAGCAGATCCACAGTGATTAATCTCTACTTGACATTTAACCTCAGTATGAACTTACCTTCACTGGAAGATCCTGATAAGTCAATAACAACAAAGACTCTCCCATCCGGCTCTAGATCAATCTGTTGATGAAGAAGAAACGGTCATGTGTGAAAATTTTGTTTTAATTGGGTTTTCAATTCTAATTCTAAGCAATTTCATCAATAGAGTAGATTTAAAAATCTGTATTTTGTTCAGTTCTTTGAAAAGTGTAACAAAAGTTCATATTTAGTCTTAGACAAAGCTGAACATTAAACACTGAAACATTTTCCTGGAGAGGAAGCATCACTTTGTTGGATGACAAATTATTCCGCAGATCTACAATAAGCATAATTAGAAATCAGGCAAAGACTAAGTTGAGCTTGAGATGCGAACAAATTAAATAACCTAATTAAATCTGCATCTGATGTAGAGCTAATGTAAAGTCGTGCGGTTTGCAGTGCTTTGTCAGGTTTTTGTGCACCAAACTTACTCAGCAATAGCTCATCAAGGACAATATGATACTCTGGTGAACAGTGCAATTGAAAAAATAAATCAACCTTCAAGTGATTTATGTGGCATTAACAATGTTTTACTCATTAAAAGAGAGAGAACACTTTCACTTAGCTGTAGTCCTTGATATGAGAGAATCTTTATCAGATGTCAGCCCTGACTCAGAGATAACACCTTCTGTTTCAGACATGTAGTTTTACTGCAATTCACGCTTTAGCACAACTTGTTTTTTCTGTCTAGCAGGAATAAAAGAAAGTGAGTCCTTTTGGCTAAAAATCCTGCTGTATTGATGTCTGACTGTCTCATTTTGTAATAAGAATAGAAGTAGTTCTTGACTTATCTGGCTGCCTGACAACACTCGAATACTAACACATCGAAGAACCTTCCACTGCTTCAAAGCTGTAGAGGAAAAAAAAACACTGACAAAAAAAAACAATTTGTATAAAATGAAATGGAAAATTGTGGAAAACGTTCCACATTTAGACGGCGCCACAAAGACACCTTGAATCAGCTATACTTGTCATGGCAGGCCACCAAGTGGCGCTGTGATTTTAGCATGTAATGAAACATGCATGCATTTTTGTTCCCTAGGTTCCACCTCAGCAGCTTCCACCTCATTTTGAAAAAGATTGTGCGAATATTAGCATTATTCCCACTGTGGGAATCCCACACAATAAAGTTCTTCATAGGACGTAATGAGTGGAGGAAAAAAATTCCACTTGACACCTGAAAGCACATCTTGTATACAGAGTATAAATGTACACATCGAAAAGTGATTTACTTTGACTGTCCATCAGTAACAAACGTGGTTAAAATCACAGTGAGAAAGAAACTCTGACATGTTGTTTGGCTAAAATCTGACAGTCACTCGCAGCATGCCAGTCAATACATAGAAGAAGAAAGTTACAAAAAAAATATGACTTTGGTTTTTGACTTACTGTTATATAGAGTTGACACATATCCTGTCTCATTCTCTCTCTCTCTCTCTCTCTCTCTCTCTCTCTCTCTCTCTCTCTCTCTCTCTCTCTCACACACACACACACATCCTTGTACTAACATCAAACTGAAGACTTTGTATTGACTTTCCTTCATTTTATGTATGCATTATCTAGACATTTTCCCTAACCCTACATAACCAGTAACAGTACATTTCTAAATTTAACCCTAATTCACACCAGTGGTAGAAAGAAAACAACTCCAGAATTATTATTATGATCAGAGCAAGCCAAGTCAGACCTGATGAGAGTTTGATGTGTTGTTCACAAACTATTTGATTCTTTTGAATGGCTCTAAGCTGTCTCGTCTCTGTTACTAAGAATTGTTCTTGTTTTTTATGACTTCACTTGCTTATAATGCTCTGCTCACACATCAACAGCTGTCTTTATTTTTATTTAATTTAAAATGATTTAACCAGCAAATAATTGCAATAAATAAATACCAGGGTTTCCCCCAGAAAACTTGCTAACCCGGTGGTCGGGGTGCCGAGGCGGTCCACCGTATTTTTATACTAACAGATGTTAAGTAGACAGGAAATGTCAAAATATTACTGGGTAATTATATGTTATGGGAAAACTGCATAAGTGAAACGCTATTTAAACCCACAACTAGTCTTAA
>CAEGAE010011718.1:0-27330 GCA_903067095.1 Girardinus metallicus | reverse complement strand
CAATTTGGGGTTAAGTGCCTTGCCCAAGGGCACATCGACATGGGGCAGGAGGAAGCTGGAATTGAACCTACAACCTTCCGATCATAAGACAACTACTCTTCCCGCAGAGCCACAGTCGCCCCCAGCTATAAAACATTCTACATAAGTCTTTGGTTGAATAGTATGTAGTTTTGAAATGTAATTTTGTTTCTCAGCCCAGTGTCAGTTAATGTGTTGCTTTTGCCACTTATTCTCTGAATCATCTGACTGTTGAATTCACAATCTGAAAGATCAGATTTCAGTGAACACACACATACACACACATTGCGTCTTTCTGTCTTCACAAGGACTTTGGATCGACTTCCCCTCATTTTTTATTCATTTTTACATCCTAACCCTAGCCCTGAAACCAAACATAAATTCAAGTAAGAGCTTAGACACAACCCTTTACCGAGAAACAGTACCTCTCATGGGGTCCAAAGAATGGGTCCAATTAGGAGTAGTGGGTCCTCACAAGGTAGCATTTGTTGGAAAAAAGGGCCTTACAAGGTGAGAAATGCTAAAACATACACACACAGACAAACACAAATGAATCACAGCACAAACAACATCTGCAGCTTGTGGCCAATCAAAGCTTTGATCTGCGGTCACATCCCAGCCAGTTTGAAGAATGTGACCGTCACCTGCCTTCACTCATGTGCTATTTGTTCTCCACAGCACAAGCTCAGGAGGAAAACATGGCATGTTCTCTTTAAAGAACAAAGCCAGCATTTACTGCACACAATGTTCCAAATTCACAGTTTACCTCTTGGGTTCTTTCCCCTCCCACCTCCGCCCATTTGTTCACTCTTGATCCCTTTTATGTGTCAATTTCTTTTGCATTCATACAGGACTTGTCATACATTGCTGTCCATCTAAATGTTTAAAAAGTTTTCTAACAGGTTATAAACTGTGATTCTACCTCCAAGCCAGGCATCTGGTGGCTATCAGAGTTAATCGCCCAAGCTTCCTTTGACTGCCCATGTCACAAAAACACACAGCGTTTGTTGAAACGCAAGCACATGCTGCACCGTGTTGGAAAGGGTGTACTGCACGGAGATAGAAAAAGTGGCAAGAAGAAGACACACAGGGCAACAAAAGGTTATGAAAGAGAGTAAAAAAGAGAAGTAGGGGGGGGAGAAGAGTGTGGCAGGATGTGTGAAACGGGCAATGGCACATTTGGGCTTTTGGGAATGAAGAGACTTGATAATAATATGGCTTTGCTGCTTAAATAGATGTGAAACAGAGGTGTGAAATGCTCTGACAGCAAAGGTAGACCTCATTTAGTTTGTGTGCTGGAAGAAAGCAAGGGATTCAGAGAGCAAAAGGCCCAATCTCCTAATCCAAATCATGACCACAAAAGCATTTTTACATAAGCTGTTCAATCTGCAGCAATATGATGCCTTGCAAATACTGCTTCAAACTTTAATTTTATCTGATAGGAAAAAAAAAATCGGTAACAAAGTATTTAAAAGGGCAGTGTGTATTTGAATTCAGCCCATTTACTTTGATATTATTAAATAAAGCCCAACTGAATTCAAAAATTATGAAGAAACAGTCAAGAATCCCTTGATAACGTTAGAAAGGCTGCAGGAGACCAAAGGTCAGGGGGAGAAAGTGTGAACACAGCAACTACCAGTCACAAACTTCACAAATCTTTCCTTATGTTTTAGTTGGGCGGAGAAAGCCCTTGTTGAACAAAAGTCATGATGTTTAGTGTGAGGAATAATCTAAGGAACACCTTAGTAAATATATAGAAGAAAGCACTTTTGTCAGATTAGACCTAAACTGAATTTGCAAATTGCTTTTAGCTGCAAACTTGCAGGTGTGAGAGCTCAGAAGTTTAAGAAGAAGAATGAGCAAAAATGTCAGTCGCTAAATGTGCCAAAAGCTGCAAACCTGTGGATCTGTATAGTATCGACTCTGGGGAGCTCAATACAAATGGAAACTCCACTGTTGGTATCCATCCATCTTCTATACACCCTTGTTCCTTAGTGGGGTCGGGAGGTGCTGGTGCCCATCTCCAGCTAACATTCCGGGGGAGAGGCGGGGTACACAACCTGGACAGGTCACCAGTCTGTCGCAGGGCAACACAGAGACAGACAGAACAAACAAAAAAGTCACTCACACCTAAGGAGAATTTAGAGAGGTCAATTAGCCTGACAGTTATGTTTTTGGACTGTAGGAGGAAGCCGGGTACCCGGAGAGAACCCACGCATGCACAGGGAGAACATGCAAACTCCATGCAGAAAGACCCTGGGCTGGGAATCGAACCCAGGACCTTCTTGCTGCAAGGCAATAATGATACCAACTGCTGCACTGTGCAGCCCCGCTGTATATCATATAAAATCTTAATAAAGTACACAAAAGTATGCAGTTGTAACCTGACAAAATCTGTAAAAGTTCAAGGAGATTACAGTTAATATTCTTATAAGCTACAATATTTAACAGATCCTTTTTAGGAAATTCAGGTGGGTAGTTTTAGTGCAACTTTGTCAAAGAAACATATTTCCAACAAAAATTCAACAATCAGAACTGAATTTCAGTTAAACTGTTATAGAGTTGAGCAAAAAGATTCTAAAACCCTAATACATAATCACTCAATCCTCTCCTTATATTGTTGTAAAAGTAGCCATAAAAACCAAAAGGAAGCGTTGACAGGTTTAGCAGCCTTAGAGCCATACTCTGAGATCACAGGCCGTGTGATTTGGACAAAGACGTTTCATGGTCAGGGTTAGCGGTAATTTGCAAGGCTGAGGTGAGGCAGGACCATCCTTTCACGGAGGACAGGCCAGGGCCTGGAAACGATAAATCCACTTACAAATATATGACAGTGAGAGCCAGGCAGGCGTCTGCTCTCTGTTCTTTTCCACAGACACCAACATTCTCTGGCCTTTTTGGAGTCTGTGAGGCCCAGCTATACCAAATTGTCAATTAGAGGGGCAGTCCTGGAACTCTATGCCTGGATTTTGAAAGCTTTAAAAGGCACTAGTAGCTTTAAGCTGAACTGTCATCATTGATTAATTTACCTGCAGGAGTAAATTAATCATTGGCTTAGAGTTGAATAGAAATGCATGGGTGTCTTAGCGCACTTTTATTTGATTATCCTACTTTAAGAATGTTTCATAGAAACACTTTATTATACAGTATGACCATTGGCATGTGTATTTTGTTCACTTGGGCAAGCTAACGCTAACTGCATGTGTCTACATTTGTTCAAGTATGAAAATTGGCATGCTTTGTCCGAATGCACAAAAATAAAAACTGCAAGAGTGATGGCAAGAGCATTGTAGTTCACAATGCAATTTCTGCAGAGAAATTGCATTGTGAGCTGCAAATTGCAATTAAAGTGACACAAGATCGCATTGACTCTTCCAATTTGCATCAAATGACCTGAGTGAAAGCTTTCGGCGATTAATTACAGCAGACATCATCTGCTCCCCTCAAATGATGTCTGTTCCCTTTCCGTATAAAGGGAACAGTATGTCGTCTGTAACCTTCAAACGTCATGGGCAACTTTTGCTGTAACTACTACTAACTACTTTATCTAACCAGAAAATGAACAATTATTCCTCCTGATGGTAAAATAATTATAAATTGTAATGTAATAGGTGGTCAAGAAAAGTTGTCTGCTCAGATATCTAACCTGGTGAATTTTTTTTAACTTATGGGCAATGGAAAGATTTAGAAGACCACTTTCAGCCACCTTACTGGCAGTGCACAGCAACAAGTGAGAACAGGGAGGCACTGGATTATTTTACAGTCCGTAGAACAAACTCCAGTTACTCAAACAATTCCTCTGGCATTTAAATAAAATGCCTGTAAAGCGTCAACACAAGTATAATAACACTCGGTTTTGAAAATGATTTTTGGTAAACCTTCATAAGTTTGACTTGTCCATTCTTAACCTATTTTATGGATGAACGACTGCTCCATAATTTTTTTTGCTGAGTTTGGTGGAACTGTGTCAATTTACTTAATTTTCAGGTTTTTGTTTAGATACATAAAATAATTAAGAGTAAAAGTACAGGAAACCCAAAATAAACCAAAAAATGAAAAGTATAACACATATTTAAATCAAAGTTTCATTAATGAGTCTAATATCTAATTATTTGTATGACTATTTAAGGAATTATTTACACATTTAACAAAAATAAATAAATTCTAACGTAATTTCTTACATTTAATTAGTATATTATTGATAGGTATCACTTATGTAAGTATTTATTTGAAAATTATTTCTTGATTTGTGCTTTTGTTTTACGTTTAAAGACAATTTCAGAGTCTGGTGTCAGACAGCAGAAGTATTCATCAGTTGTGGTCATAATGTACTAAAATTAGCTTTTCCACTGGCTCCCAAAGTGCACAATTAACAAGCAAGTTGCCTGGTGGTTGCAGGACTCCATGGGAGGTTGCTGTACATGCGTACTGAATTGTGCCATTTTTCACCTTTCTAAATTAGTTGTCAGGCTTCTTAATCACCAATTCCATCATCCTTTTGTTCGTCGTATTGAAGACAAGCAGTTGTCCTGTGATTCTCATCTCTGAGCGTGCTCAGCAGCATTGCTCTGATTGGGCGGAGGGAGAAACACCATAGCAACAGCCAGTTGATGGATTAAAGCTGTAATAGAGAAAAGAAAGTCACTGTGATTACACACACACACGCACACGCACAGTTTCACACACACAGTGTCACTTGATTAAAAGAAAATAGGAGCCAGATAACAACTTACTTCCTCTTTGTGTAACAATTTTACCCCCCACATACAAACACACATATACCCGACCAGTCTGTCAATCATTTATCTGCACTGCAGGAGCAAGGCATGGAGGCTTCCCCTTCGGCTACCAATCTGGTATTAACGAGGGATAGCTGCAGTGTTTCCCCCATGCCCCTCTATCATCTGTGTTAATCAACACCGTGTGGAGCCACTCCACATTTATTACTTCTTGATTAATACAGTAATTATGAGAAAATTCTGTGTAACTGTCACCTAGCAATACTGACGTCTTTGTGTGTACGGTGGGACGCTTGGTTTGTTTTACTGTGGCTGCTATCGTGGAGTTGTGTGCACAGAATTAGTGCAGGCGTAGTTTTCAGCAGACTGGTAGAAAGAAGTAGTGCGGGCAGACGCAGTCGTGCATTGTAAATCATCGCGGCTGGCCAGTTTGTTTCTCAAGGTGACATTCAGCCTCACCTAACAAGGTGTGTGTTACTGCAGGATGCACTTTTACTTTGAAGTGGTTCTGCAAATGAGAAAACCTGTGGAGTTGTGATTAGCGAGTGCAGTGTGCTGGAGCGGTTACTTGTAAAATGATTTGGATCTTTCTTCAGTAACTGAGAAAGGACTTTTAAATCCTTTTTTTGGTACAGCTTGGTTAGAACTGTGTTGAATTATCTTGGCAAAAGTTCTACTTTATAAGAAGCTCTTTCGATTGAAACCACATATTTACATACTTTGTATAAAAAGACAGTTAACCTTTTTATATCACTGTTTGACATTAAATCAGACTTAACATTTCTCATTTAAATCACTAAGATTTTGTTCCCTTTAAAGAATGGGATAATGTCCAGACGAATATGTCAGTTTTCTAAGTCTGCTAGTTTAACTGACAACATGATTTAACTGTTAACTTTAAATTCTGTGCTTTTACGTGACAACATAATTTAAGGGTACATCTCAAACATATTAAAGTATCATGAAAAAGTTCTACATTTTCATTTCAGAAAATGTAACTCATATTAAATAGATTCATTACGCACAAAGTGAAAAATATCAGTACTTTATTTCTTCTAATCTTGATAATTGTGGATACAGATCAAATACCAACATAACATATGCAAACTAGTAAATTTGAGGGTTAAAGTGCAGAAGAAACATATCTAAAACTCTGAGAAGTCAACTGCTTTGCGTTGCGTACAAGAAGCAATATTCAAATGAGTGTTTATTTGAAATAATTTTTGGGAAAGCAAAATTAAGTAATTCCTGACTATTTTTGCTAACAAGAAGATAAGCTAAAACATTAAACGGATAAATCTCACTGGTGAAATCACAGCTAACCACTTGTGTCCTATTACCATTGCAACTCAAAACTCATGACCAAAGTTAAATGTTAGAAGGAAGATCACATGGCGTTTCTTCACTTCCGACTCCCCTTCCTTTTCTTGAAAGTTTCAAACCAACACTGCTCAACTGTAGGAGCAAAGTCCCAGTGTGCCATTTTTTGAACACTCTGTCATGTTCCTGTATCCAAACCCATATCAAGTGCTTCACATACTGCTAGGGATTATCTTTACAATAAGGAACACCTAATTTGGAAAAAGTATTTGACTGTGTCTGGTCTCTGTGTGCATTGTTACAGATCTCCCAGCCAACAGACTCATAGGTAATGCAACTGAAAGCAGGAATTCAAATAAATTCACACTTATGACAGTATCTGTGATTGCTGCACGTTCTATTTTATTCTACTTTATTTTTCTTGCCAATTTACATCCTTTTGTCCTTTTGTTGCATCCATATTTTTCCCACTTTCCACATTTCTATTTATTCTTAATCTCTTGATTTTTCTTTTCCACCACCTCTTTTTCACTCACTCCTCTACCTTTCTTCCTCTCTCCTCCATCCCATCGCCGCTGCTGCCTCTCTCTAGCGGTAGATTATTTTTGGTCTGCCTGGATAATTTCAGTAGGAAGTCAAGCTCAGTGCCAGAGAAAGTGGAGCGCATATAAAAGAGCCACAAGACAAACAGACATCAAAACGCTCCTGATCTTTTTTCAGCACTTCAACAAGAGACAGTACTGAAGATTTGCTTCCAAAATCTTTGTTTTTTTTATTCTTATTATAAATTAAATAATCCATTTGTCCATCCAATATTTTCATTTTGACCAACTTTAGATTACAATAGCCTCTTCGTAAACAACGCTAATGATAAGCATTAACACTATAGTGCATTCTTGGGGTATCTAAATTCTGCATACTGTATGATACTTAAACATTTAACGGACAAGTACCGGTATCCATCTCAGAACGTCCATCCATATTTCCCAAGCATTCCCTAAGGTCTTGTGATCCTCCTATAAAAACGCTCATAACTGCTTATATTAATAGTAAAAAAATCAAATATGCTTTAATATTTACTAATACATACAGTGGAAATTGCAAATAATTTTTTTCTCCACACTACATAATGAATTGATTATGTAGTGTGTAGTACAAATATTCCACAATCAAAATTGTAGAACATGTATTCTCTTTCACATAAGGTTACCTTATAAAACCCGGGTCCTAAGCAATTCTAAGAAAAGCAAGAACTTGAGTCCATTGGGTATCTAGAGGTATAAGTATCGCTTTATGAATCATTTACTCTATCAACTGCTGTGCAGCGTGTTGAGGAATCTTTCTGCAAGACACTGAAAGCCTACAAACTTACTGAACTGGTTTGAGGGCCTCAAATAAAGTCCAGCAGTTTTAGAGATGTTCTAGAACAATTTTTCTTCTTCTTGTTTTCTGCTTGGGAATACCAAGGTTTGGGATGTAAGAAATGTGTACGCTTAATAATTCAGCCAAGAAGCGAGACTGGTGCTGATGAATGTCGATGATCCCGTCAACCGTCGGAGAGGTCTGAGAGCCTGACTGGAGAAGGCAGATTATAGCGCATTACAGGCAAAGCGGATGATGGCAGTTATTAATTTAATAACAGCTAATGGAAAGATGACATGTGTAATGTTTGAGAAGCTCAACATTGGCTTTGTGCATTTCTGTGTGTGCGTTTTCTTACCCGTGCTGCTGCTTAATGCTAGCTCAGTTTTCGGCTGGAGCTCAGTAAGAGGAAAGCTTACGCAGTGTGCTGTGCTGACCTAGCTTATTAAAGACTCTTTTGAATGCCTGTGTGTGTGAGCGTCAACCACCAGTTACACTTTAGATAGTCTCCGTATGTAGGCGGCACATGATCGGCTTAGGGGACAATACTCTACAGGACACACGCACACATACACACACGTACAGATGTTAATATCCTCTTGGGCATCTCTGACTCACACAGTCTACTCTCTGTCTCTTTAACGGTGGTGACTCAGAGAGGTAGATTGCCCTCAGGTGTCACGGTGTAAGATGAATAATTCACCCCAAGGACCCCTTCCCTACTCTCATCCTCTCTCTTTCTTTTTTCCTCTCTTTCCCTGCCCTTTCTCTCACCTCTTTTCTCTCATCCTGAGAGGCTATGTTATATTTCTTCCTCCCTTTCCTACACCTGTAATTAGTCTGCGTGTGAGGAAAGTGGCAGCATATGTTGCAGTGAATCAAAATGGCAAAGGGAGAGAGAGTGAACAATAACGGAGTGAAATTATAAATGACAGATTTGGTCCAGAAGGTTAGGTTTGGCAAACAAATTAGCACAAACAGGATCTAACAGTTACTTAAGGGGTGAATTACACATGGAAAAGCAGTAGAAAAATATTTAAAAATATAAAAAATCTTCCTATTTATAAAAATCTACAGCTAAAGAATTGATATAATCATGTTACCTACATTTAAGATAACATGATTGGAATTTTTGCATGATTTTCAAAAACAAAATCTGCAGAAACAAATTATACGGAGTCACCAATTCAATTTTATGACTGAGCCAAGGCTTGATTTGTCTCCCTGACTTAGATATTTTTAACAGGTACTCCAGCTTCTTTCCATTGTCCATTCCATAGTTACAGTGCTAATGTGAATATTTCTATTCTCAGATTGTCAATTTACCGCTACAAAATGTATGCATACATACATAAGCTCAGAGGCTACTTGTTTTCGTAGGCCGGGCTTTGTGGGACGAGTTTCTCTGATCTCCACTCTGCATTGCCAGCCGGAAGGTCCTGTAGTCTTGCTCATGTGTTTACAGGACCACTCTGCAGCCATGTGCAGCATATATGCCTGAAGGAAGGCGTACCCTGCATTTGATGTGGCAGGGTATGAGGTATTGGGGCGTCCAAAACAAGAACATACTGTGTGACCGCATGTCGAACATCACAGCTTCTCCATGGGCTAAATCACCAGCCCGCTAACCCACCGGCTCACCAGAAAGTCCCTGATAGTCCCATATGCCAGTCCGCCCCTGCTTGATAGCTTTAGCTCAATACGTTCATGGAGATGGTTTGAGCAGTCTCTGATATTGTTTAGTGTTACAACCTTAATTATGCTTTTCTGAGAGATCTAGCTGCCAAAAGTGTAAACTTGAAAATAATATGCTGAGAAAATAAAGTGGATTTTGTGGAACGTCAGCTCATGTCAAATCTTTGAAATATGTGTTGTTTTCATTGCAATCCCATTCAAGTGCATGTGTTTAGGGATTAAAGGTGTAGGCCTGTTACTTTTGTCATGATGTCACAGTCTCGTTTAATTACATTTTCATTTCATATTAAGTGATCAATTGGCCATATCAATTAAATTAAAATTCTCTACAAGCGCCTCCAGGAGGTCTGTATTATATATTAGCCAAAATGAATCAGAAAGTAAGTTGTGCCATCAAGCTTCATTTTCAAGCATCCACCATGTCGAGGTGAGGGAAATGTTCAAATAGCATAATATGAGACTCAATGTTTTGTTTGGGTCAACGCCGTCATACTTAAGGATTCGTTACATGGCAGGCAACATCACTCCCTCTTCATTTGTTTCCTATGGGTTGTTCTCCTGCAGCCAAACAACCAGCAAAATTTATGCATGTGGAATTTCAAGCTCGTAGACATCGACATGGGGAGTAGCTACATGATACAAGAAAGTTTAGAATTTTTCTACTTTTGTAATAGAAGTAGATGCTGATGCTGCTGTGGCTATTGCATCTTGTGTGTTGGGTTCACTCTGAGTGTCAGACGTTTTTGCTTTTCTCTATCGTTCCATGCTCCAGGGGCGTCAAACTTTTGGGCCATATCGATCTGAATGCTCTTAACGGGCCGGTTGTGCCAGAATCTATTTATCGAATCCATTGAACTGTTAAAAAAACAGCAATAAATAGCAGTTGGTTTCAGCATTCAATAAGTGTTGCTTAAAATGAAAATAATATTAAACACGTTTTAAGCCCATCCTGGATTTAGTGATTTTTTTGTGGTTTTTTTACAATCAAATTCACAGATTTTGCAGTGCTAATTTAGAAATATTTGTAGGCAATTTTTACAATATTTGCACTAATATTTGAAAAGAGACTTTTTTTTTAAAATTGCCGCATCGATCATGATCACGAACTATAACTTGACCTCAAGTAAGGCTGAAGCAGCAGTCACTTAAGCCCAAAGTTTTTGGCCAATTCTGAGAAAAATTTGTAGTAAAATCAGAAAAAAAATATTGATTTTGTGTTAATTTTGCAGATTTGCAGTTAAAAACTTGATGTAATTCAGAGTCTAGAGGGCCAAATAAAAAGCTACAGTGGACCAGATTTGGCCCCCGGGCTTTCAGTTTGACACGTGTCCTAGTGTGTTGAGCCTATTAAACAGTGGTTGCGGCGATTAAGTAGCAGTAGCATATATGTGTAGTATATGTGGTGTGAGAGTTATGAGTTCATGTTTTGATATGTTCAATAAGTGTGGCAGTCGGGTGTAACTGGTGAATTGTGTATACAACACAACTGCGTAGTAAAGTCATACTGAGAGTTATTTTTCTATGTCAGTGCATCACTAGCCTTATACCACTAAGAAAAAAGGCAGATCTGCATTAACGTGATGGGGCTATTAAAACTTAGCACATGTATAGCCTCTAGCTTCTATAGTGTATGGCATAATTACCTGAGGAATTGTGCATGTTTCTCTAAGAATATTGGCACAGGACGCAATGGTTCCCTCCTCCTTTGTTGTTAGTCATGAGAGAAATAATTTAAATATTCAATATTAACTGAAAATTATGTTAAAATACAAAATGTTGCATATTTTGCTCTATTTTTCGCAAAATTTGCATTCTTGCTTCTTTAACCCTAGTATGTGTCTGTATTTGTTCTGATCCACTAAGCTGTTCTCATTCTGTGTCCCTAATGCATCAATAAATGTCAACATGAAAGACGAAGAGGATAAAAATATCTTTTTTTTGGACAACTTACGATGCTATTTCAGTGAATTCACATTTCACTTAAGCTTTGAAGCTACTTAAGAAGCCTTTTCTGTCATTTGCTATTTCTTTATCTATTTGTGTGAAAACAAAAGCTTTTTATTTCAATATCAGACAGCAGAAGGAAAGAAGAGTTGAAAACCTAAACATTTCTATGTATTTCAGAGAGGAGAAAGAGAATCAAAGAAAATTGCAGTTTACATATTTCCTATTTTGTCGGAAGTTCATTTCCTGTCTGGCGAGGTCACATCCTCTCTGCCAAGATATGCCCCCACCCCCACCTTCTCGATCGCTTATATTCAAACTCACATCCACACACACTGACATTTTTTCTCACCTCACCCTTTTCATTTCCAAAAATACCTTTAAAACCAATTAGTGGGATTAATTTCACTTATAGTAAGTTAATTATTTTGTGATGGATTGTGGAAAGGAAGAGGCCAGGAAGAAAGGGAGGAGAGCAAGAACCTGAGTAGAGTCCTCAGGGGAAGAGCTAAACTTAGTCACTCTTTTTAGTATTTAGTCTCTGATACTTGATCTTCATCCAAATATTCTGTTTGTCATTTTTGTGAGTCTATTATAGTGTTTTTTTTTTCTTTTTGTCTTGGAGCTGTTTTTGTTCCTTTTAGATTTTTACTCAGTTTCAGTCCAATCTCTGAATCACTCCCAGAGGGTCCAAAAATGTATTTTACAAAGGCACTCACCACTGACAATCAATTATTTGCAGAGTAAATGTCATGACGACAGGTATTCAGGTGGTTAATCACTAATTGTTATGAATTTCTAACCATTAATATTTTCAATAGGTCAAAAGCCTAGCCTTATGTGGAACACGAACTTGACTTAAGAGTCAGTTTTGGATTAACCATCTTTTTCAATTGGACTTCATTAGAACAACCTTAAAATAACTCTACATGGTGTCCGTTTATAAAACACAGTCATGTGAAAATATCCCGGTAAATATTCATCCATTTCTAAAAATATCTTCACATATCACCGTTAAACATTTACCTGCTTTTACACATTAAATAGAAGATTGTATACATTTTGTGTTCTAGCTAAGAAAATGGTTAAGACACTCCCTAAGAGCTACTCATACCGTTTTTGGTTGAAAAGACAGCAGTGAGATGCATCGTATATACATCTACCAGTCTCTGATATTAGGCTGAGAAAAGTTAGCCCACTCCTCTCGTTCAGTTGTAAGATATTTCAAAGGTTTGTCTAGCGTGTTCACTTCATTTAAAGACACCCCTTACCATAGCATCTCAATGAGATTAAGATCTGAGCTTTGACTCCGGGCAGGTCTTTCTATATCTGAATTCTCATTTAGTATTTGGTCGGTCCAGTTCTGCTTCTGCTTTTAATTTCTTACTGACAGTCTTACATTTTCCTCAAGCACTCTATGATGGTAGAATCCACAGTGGTTGTATGATAGTGAGGTAGTAACAATCTCCTAATCATATGGCGCTAGTGTGACAGATACATCTGTGTGATTTTAGCCTCTTTAAAAGAAAAGAGAATGGGAATGCCTCACTTTATTTCTCACCAGCAATTACATTTTATTACATTTCAAATAAATGTTTAATTGATATTTTCTTTCCTTTGTTGGCAGTTAAAAGGTTAAAAGAAATCAGGCCTGGCTCAGCAAAATATGTGGTGGAATGTTATTCCATGCTTTAATGCAAACACAGAAAAATGATTTCTGTTCCTAACATTTTTTAAAGGCTGGTAGTGGCAAGTATCAAATTGTTTCAGACCTAGCCAAGCAGCCATTTACAAGATATTGAAATAGATTTAAAGTATCCACTTGTACATATATGTTAGACTGTAATAAGGTAGATTTTTTTCTCCACAACTGTAAGTGACCCAGACTCACATTTGGGTATGGTCAGTCTGTGTATGAGAAAAGAATGCTTTGTTTTAAAGGGATAACTCAGTATCCCTCACATTAATTATGGTTCACATGAATTATTAATCCAGATTAGTTTGGTAAAAGATAGGAAAAGCCTAACCAGGCACTGGGTTGGCAAATTAGGATTTGGCTATAGGGCCTTCAGACGGGACAGTGGTTTATAAATATAACATTGTTTTGTGTCCTGTCCATGTTCAGTTAAATGAAAAAAAATGACATAGCACCACAGTCTTGTTTAAATAAATAAATAATCAAAATAAATAAATAAGTTTCTTGTGAAAGCTGAAGCTAACATCTCATCTGGGCCATGACCAAAGTATATTTCTACCATCTTTTATGGCACCGATACCATGAAAGATGTGAGGCTCTGGAAGCCCTTGCTTTTCTTACTTCTCCCTCCTCTTAAGCAACTTTTGAGCCTCTTACAGTAGTTTTCAGGATAGTAAGCTCTTTGATTGGCCCACTTTTGTTCTGTGAAAAGCTGGAGGCGAGTTGGCCTGTGTGTTTTGTGCATCCACTTCTTTACAGTGCTGCGGAGAAGCTGCTGACCAAGCTTATGCCTTGATGTACTTAAGCCTCTCCACGAGGCAAGACAAAACAGATAAATGTTGCACACAAAGGTCAGACCTCCACCAATCTTTTCATGTACTTTGTCCACAAAGCAGATTAAAGATTTTGTGCTGAATATACAATTATCCCATGAAAAAGACATATTGCCTCTCAGTCTGAACAGTTGGATACAGCATAAACAACCTACTGGGATTAGGTTTGCCAGTTCTTCACCCTTTTTCAGTTTTCCTCAAATGTATGTATGCCCCGCAGCCCCCAACAACAGTCATGCTGGTAAAACTTCCCCTTCAAACTGCCACATGGCATTCAAGTATTCCTGATTATTTTAGCTGGAAGCACCGAATTCCACTAGAAAATAAGCTCAGTCATACCATTATTGCTCTACTTAAGAAGTACCTCTGGAAAACATTTCAAGCTGTGTGTGTGTGCGTGTGTGTTTTTCTTTTTTTATCAGTTATTCCACTCCTTTATTGAAACCAGTTTAGGAGCAGTAGAGAGACACAAAGTAGGCTGTAACAAAGACCAGTTTAAGGATAACACAAAGGCAGACCTTTACAGAAACTGACAGATGTATGTGTGAGATGGTGGAGCTGGTGTACTAAAAAGTAAATATTTACAATATGTTTTGATGGTTTTGAAAGGAGGAATGTGTTGGACAAAGAGGTCTGTTCATAGCTTGGTATCCAATAGCAATGACTCAGAAATACTGGCACTTGTTTATGTGTGTACTGCGTGTGTGCATGTTTTACACTCTACTTTTGCAGCCTAGCAGTACATGAGAGCTCAATTGTTTATCAAAAAAATAATAATAAAAAAATCACATATCTGTAACACGTATCACAATTCTCAAAATGTCACTCTTTTCATACCAAGGGGATCTGCTCATTTTGAGTTGTGGTGTGTGACTGCATAAGTTTGGAACTAGTGTAGGTCTTAAAGTAACGCATAGATCCTCAAACGTAAAGCACTTTGCTCTAGTTACATGACACAATTGAGCTTAATGGTCTACATCCAAAATGCTATATGTGGCAGAAAGCTAACTGGTCTTTTTTTATTGTTATTTTTTTTTTTTTATTCAAATTTAATCAATTTACCATGAAGTCAGTTGATGTAAAATTTCTTTTTCGGGGCAGACTGAGTCAAAAAGTACACTTGTTGTCTGCATACAAAATAAATAAACATCAAATAAATGTATCGTAAGAGTAAAAAGACAAAAAAATTGCCAATTTTTGCTGTTTGATTGTAGTGCTAAAATTAGGATCAAACAGAATGATACGCATCACCGCTTTGCTAAGCTACAAACCTTTAGAAGCACTAATAAATGGTTCAGATAGATAACTTCCACTTCATGTCAGTGCAGTCATATTGAATACTCAGCAGTTTCAGAGTTAAGTTCTAGCTTTAGAGGGCCTGCTTGACATATTTTTGACTGGCAACTAAACTGATACAAGGGATAAATCTAGGTCAATACTAAAAGAAAACATGTTAGAGACTACAAAAACCTGCAAAGGTCCACCTGCTACAATGGAATGGTTTAGATCAAAACATGTTAGAGTTGTCTTATCAAAGTCCAGACTAAAACCCAATTGAGAATCTGTTCTTGGAGTTGGAAATGCCTCTTCACACAGATGCTGTCCATTCGATCTGCCTGAACATGAGCTGTTTTGCAAAGAGTGGGCAAAAACTTTAATCTCTAGATGAGCAAAGGTGGTACAGACATATTCCAAAAGAAGTGGAGCTGTAATTGGTAGCTTGGTAGTTTTTCCAAGTGTAATTCAGGAGGGACAGGAATCCAAACACACACCACACTTTTCAAAACTTTATTCCTGAAAGATTTTGATAACTGTGTATCCTTTGTCATCCACTTCACACTTTTAGTATTTTTCTATTAGATGTAGAACAATTGTGATTGCATTGGGTATTTTGAGACAATGCCTTTGCCATGCTTGCATAACTTTCTTCAGATATTTCAACAAGGACAAAAATAAGCACAGCTCTTTTCCTTCAGCCCATATTCATAAAAGCTGTGTTTGTTTATGTGTCGGATGAGGTGAAAATATGAAAACATATCCTTGAGAGAAGGTTGTTACCATGTGAATTTTGAATACACACACACATGCTGTATGATCTCTACCAAACAAGCTTCACACACAGAGGGAGTGGTCAGTCTGGCATCACAGCTAAAACTGTGTGAAGACTGAAAAAAAGTGACATAAAAAGAAGAAGGGAAAGAGTGAAAGAGAACAAGAAATCAGGAAAGTTGGAAGTGCAGTGAAAGGAGAGAGATGATGTTACTGGAGCGCTTCAGGATGACTCATCCATAAGCTAGTGATGCCTCACAGAAAAACACACACTCACAACAAGTACACACTAAAACACACAAAGTCGTGTATCCTCAGACACACACATGCGCGATTGCCTGATCTCATATCCAAACGCGCGTTCGTATGCACACCAGTACACCAGTGATCCATTAGCCTGATACTGATTCAGAGGGATGTGCATGTTGGTTCAGCAGCTTGTTTCTAATGAGCCAAAATGGCCGCTACCGAAGTGGAGTTTCCAGGGCAGAGCAGGGAACAGCCCTTGGGGCAGAGAAACTGGGCGAGAGGGAAGGATCAGAGGGGCTGGATTTAAATGGAGCTCATTAGCTCATGGTAGCCGTGAGAGGTCCCTGCACACAAAGGAAAAACACACACGCAAGCACGCGCAAGCAAACACACATCGATTTGTGCACTAAAGTTTTTTACAAAAGAATTACAAATGGAAAGAATAGGAAGAATAGGAGGGTAAAAGAGGGTGAGAAAAAAAAAATCTAATTTATGGCTAAAGAGAACGACTGGCAAAGGTAGTGACTCCTACAGATGGTGAAGAGACTCACTTGTGTTTGTGATTTTTTTTTTTTTTACCCCCTCCCCAGCCTTCCCTGCTTGTCCACCCACTCAACATATGTCTTCCTCTGCTCTCCTCCCGCTATTCCTCTCCCCCGTTCCTAATCCCTGTTTAATCTATGAATTTTGTCAGTGTTTTTACTTTTGACAGAGCGAGAAGTGGGTGGCACACATGCTTTTTTTGTCCCGTCACAAACAGAAGTGAAGTCTTTTGTGCTTCACTTCAGCTTTGTGGTGTATTTATATCCATAAACTGTCTCATACACACACTGTGCCATTTTTCACTTGGTAGCCAAACTCATCAAAGGGCCGTTTGATTTCTTCTATTGCAGCTCGGGCCCCAAATATCCCAGTAGACTTGGGGTATTATAGAGCACGGAGAGGCTGTGCTGTAAGCCCAGCCTCTACTATGATCCAAAATTATAAATCTGCACCAAAATAATAATAATAATAAAAAAAACTAAAACTCACTGGCTGCTTGGTATTTGTCTCATACCATTTGCAATCAGCTTAGCTTTGTTTATTAAATTGTTCTTTTGATGTGAAATCAAATAAATTTTTAATGTGCCTTTCAAAGGTATTGACACCCCATAAATGTGTTATATATTGTCATATTAGAACTACAAGGTGTAGTGTATTAAATTAGGAATTTTTGCTTCGTCGAGTACAAAGTAGCAAAATTGCAAAGTGGAAAGAAAAGAAACGTTTTTTTTTTCCAAGTAAAAATCTAAAAGGTGTGGAGTGATTCACTCTTACAAGCCTTCTAGATCAGCCTGGTAGCTCTGAACAGCAAAACACTTAAAGTTTTGTACATTTTTTCAAAATAAGACTTAAGGAGTATTTGTGAACATCAAACTTCAAGTCCTGCTACAGATGTTTAGTTGGATTTTGTTGGCCATCTTTGTATGAGCCAGTGGTGAACTGCGTCCCCATGCTCAAGTATTTCCTAGGCTCCAACATCAACCAAGATCACCTTGTATTTAGCTTCATCTACTTCATCATCAGCTCTGACCAGCTCTCATATTACTGCCTAATAAAAGAAACCTCACAGCATGATGTTTTCTCCACCATGTTGAACAAAAGGTGTGTTCAAGGTATGCGTAGTTTTGCCCACACGTGGGATCTGGAGTTCCCTATTGCTCTCATTTCATCAGTCCACCTTCTTTCACTGGCTTTTGTCAGACTGTCTTGGCAGATAAAAATGAATAGACAGATTTTTAATGATTTAAACAACTACTCTTTCTCTGCCTTCACTGTACTGTTTGCAGAATTTGCAGGATAAACAGCTAATGGCTCGTCTTGGATGTCTCAAACAGACAATAAGCAGCTGCCTCCCACTAACCATATTTTTAGCAATCAGTTGATCAGTCCAAGTTGGCAAAGCTATCTTGAAACAAAAAGAGCTAATCAAACAGTAGGTGTGGTAATGTTCATTTTGAGAAGCATGTTGAATTTGTATAATGTTACTGGGTATATTATTAGAGTTGTCTGTCCCGAAACTGGATTGGAGCAAATGTCAATGAATTACAGTTTAACAAAAAGTCTTGAAAATATTGATTAAATTATTTAAATTCCACACTGGATGCTCTTCAGGACTTTTCTTTCCCCATAATTGATGAAAAATGCTTAATAATTTGACTCATTATTATTTGTGTAAGTTCAAATGCTGAAACGTTTGATGTTGTTGCCTTTCTAGTTTTCAGGCGACATGTATTTTTTTACTCAAATTTATTTCTCTTTGACCAGTCTGTGCAAGCAGATGAAATTAAATACAATTTGTCTGTTAAGTTAGATGTGAGGATTATGGGAATGCACACACTGCATGTAAACATTATCTGCCAAAAATATGTATTACATTTAAACAGCAAATTTGTATCCTATATATCTACGTGTGGAAAAATAAATGGCCACACAATTATGGCAGGTCTGGCATCCCATACAAATGTCAATACAGCCACTGGCAGCCTTCTCATTTTCAGGCTTGTGTTTACATACATTATTGCATACAGGCTTTTTTTGCTCCAACTTTGCACACACGGCTATGAACAGGGCCTCTCTACCATTGTCTGAGTCTTTAATATCATGAGATGTAGAAGAAAAGCATGGAAACAGCAAAGTAAATCCCTGCAACAAGAGGAGAAGATAGTGGCTTTTGGACAGTTGGTGTCACAGCAGACTGGATCATACAGAAGAATTATTTGCAGGAAATTTGCTTATTTGCTGAAATTTTTGGAAAGTATATTGGAAAGAGAATGTAGTTTGGTAAGCTGAAATACCTCAGCGCATTGATACCTGACATAGTATTGGCTGGTGTTTGCAAAACCAGCTAATTATTATTCTTGGCACTGATTGGCTGTAACCCAAAACTAGAGACAAAAAGAATTGTGGATGTTAGCTTTTGCAGTAGTGCCAAAATGTTTTGAACTCTGTATATTATTGCATATGAAGGTATATTTGGCATACAGGCAGTTCTAGGTATTCAAGGGGGGCATTTAAAGTTATTATGCATTTGATGTCAAGGGTCTACTGTAATTTTAAAAAATCATGATGGTTTTTAAAATATTGAAATAAATAAACATAAAACAATCATTTTTAAATGTTCATTTTGAAAATTACGAGAAATTGTTCAATCCCTAAGGCACAGACTGACTATCTGTAGAGATTAAGTGAGAACATATGTAATTTTTAGACTTCAGCACTCAGAGTTGTTTGAGTTGTATTTTGTATTTAAAACTACAACAAGAAAGCTATGAGTTGTTAAACTGAAAACTGCTGGGTTTACCTGAGCAGGCAGACAAATTATTGAACCCAGTAATACCAACTTGTTGTCCTCCTAGTGTTGCGCTATATTGAGCAGAACAACAGAAATGACTGGTATTCAGAGCAATAAGCACCAAGAAGATTATTATTTATACTTGCTCATCAATAAACTACAAAATAAATGAGATCAATAACATTATTATTACAGTAACAAAAGCTAAGCTTTCAAGAAATGCACTTTGCTGCTTCTCAGATTTAAATGAAACCAATTAGATCATAATTTGCTTAAATGTTTCTACAATTACCACAACGCTGTGATCTTTTTACCCAAGATTCCATATAGATGGTGTAAAATCTTATACCAACCATTGCCTCTGAAGTTAACGGCCTTTTCCGTAACTCTAAATACCCTAATGAAAAAAATATATTGTCACATTCAGTAACTTGAGGCCATTTGATCTATTTCATTTTAGCTGTAACCACTTTGATTAGGAACATCGTGTGCTGCTACATCTATTCCCAGGGCCTCACTTCTCCTGTGCAGGATGGGCAGAGCCTGAGTCATAAACTTAACACTCCCTCCGAGACCATGCCAAGCCAGACTCTCCAAGCTAAACTATGAACACACATTCATTAGAGCTTTATAGCTTTGTAGGCACGTTGGTTAATTACAGGCATGCACACAGATTTCTTTTTTCTTTTTCTAGTTTTTAAGGTTCTGAGCAAAGCTACACTCATCTTTTAAATCCGCAAAGACATTACTACGACTATGCTTTGCTTGATGACTCACTCCGGTGTGTTGCTCGACCTCAGACTACAGCTTCCCCTTTGGATTCACAGAAACACCATTGTAATGTGTAAAGCTTGCGAGGGCACTTATTGACTCCACAGTAAAATATCTTCACCTTGATGGCCTTGTAGCACGAGAAATATGGCTTAATTAATGGAATTTTTACGGTCATGTCTTTTATAGGTCACGGCCATTCGTATTTGCAGCTGATAAGTAATAAAAAAGGTTTTTATAGCATTTTCTTTGTAATAGCCATTTATCAACCCCTTTGATTTGCAGAATATCTCTGAATTTTGTCAGAAAACAGCCAGGAGCCAACAGTGCGATCATATGCTCCAGCAGCACTGTGGACATTTTTTTTTTTTTTTTTTTTTGTCAATTCATGCACAAGCAAAAGCATGCCAAATTGTTGCTATTCGAACTGGAGCGTGAAACATCCACCAGAGTGTAGCACAAGGACTTTTTGGTAATATTTATTTTCTGGAGATTTTCTTCAAAGGGCTGCCCTAATTCATGGTCTTTAACCCGTGACAGTCTAAATGGCATCAAACTGTATGAAATCACCATGTATGTCCTGATCAGATCTCTTGTTAAATGGCGTTATTTCCTGGATTGACAAGGCCTTCAAAGATGTGAATTGTTCTGGTATTATAAAAGCTGGTTCTGTCAAATAAAGTTCCAGGTATTTATTTAAAATGACTCTTGAACTGTTTTGTAGCTGGAAAATAAAACATTTCGGCTTTTAAGGTAATTTATGTTTTACTTTATCTGTTAAAGGGATGTGCAATTAATTGGATTTTATCTTATTCGATATTTCTTATTGCAAAATTCTCCAAAACGACCACAGACAAAAATGCTTTCTGAAAGTTATTTTGCCACATTTTGTCATGGTTTGATTTGACAAATTTGTTTCAATGACTAATATGTTTTGTTACCTTTCATTTTGTTAACCTGTTCAGGTAAAAAAGAAGAAAGAAAAAAAGTTGACTACTGAATGATAGCGCAAACAGAAATAATTTTATGATTAAACCTATCAATGTGTTTTATAAGTTCAAAAAAATTGGAGAACCGTAAGTATTTTATTGTGGTTAGACAACTGGACAGACCACCAAAATATCAGGTCTTGAAATCTGTTTGATGTCTGCAGTGGTCAGTACTTATCAATACTTACCCAAGGAGAGAGCAGTAGTGAGGTGGCTTATTGATGCATGTGGGGGGTGAAGGCTGACCCGTGTGGTCTGATCCAAAGACCTACTCTATCTTAAATTATTAAAGAAGTTTATGCTAGTTCTGACAGAAAGGTGGCAGAACCTGCAGTGCTTTGCAGTTTGATGCATACAAACCTACTTTAAGAGCAGACTAACTCAAAAACATGCACCAATATGATGTAAGGAATCAATGACAAAGGTGCTGAAAGCAGCCAAGTATAGCTTACGAATTCAAGAACATTCCAATTATAAATGTGTTGCAAGTATGTTGTCAAAAAATGCCTTAAATTGATAGTGAAACCAAATTACTCACAGTTTGTCCGGGTTAAATGAGGGGATGCGTTTCACAAGCAATGAACCAGATTGACTACCTAGTAGACATCAATAGTACTGACTTGAAATTATTGTTTCTTTTGTATTGTTTACACTTGGAAAGCCAAAAACTTAGTAATAATTCAAAAGGCATATGTGATTATGTTTTTTTGAGACTTGTTTGTATGTATGATGTTTGTGTTCACGTTACCTACATTTCCGACAGGTCTCTGTTTTACGTCGAAACAGCTAAAGACACTCCTTCCTGCCTACATAAGTCAGAGTATTGTAGCTGCTGGAGTAAATACAGGCTACAGTCCTTGCTGAAGGTAAAGGGAGATTGATATTCAATCGCTGACTACAGTGATTTTCCTCGTCTCTAAATTTAATACGTCAGTTTTTGTTTTTTTTCAAATTTCCGTAGTTTTGGCTTTCCTTAAACATCTCGTTAAATCTGAAGCATCTGGTTGAAGCACACTTTTCTTTGCAACTGCATGCCTCTTGAAAGAGTGAGAGCAGTGAGTCCTGCTGGCAGGCTTGGCAAAGACGTGAAGCCAGAAAAGGAGGGGGTGGGGGAATCACTGAAAGTGGAGGTTGGATGTTTGTGCTGATATAAAAGACAGTGCATTTTTCTTGTTTTGTTTGACACAAGGAAAATTGCAAGTTGGCCATTTGACAGGTCTGGAAATAGAGTGTCAGCGATAGATCGTACATGAGGTACATAAGTCTAGGAAATGGTGGGAATGTTCACTGTGTTGTATGAAAGCACGTCATGTCCATGAACTGCTATGGATGTATTTTAGATGGTTATTTATAGAACATGATACTTTCAAACGGCACAGTTGGTAGCACTGTTGCCTTGCAGCAAGAAGGTCCTGGGTTCGATTCCTAGCCTGGGTCTTTCTGCATGGAGTTTGCATGTTTTCCCTGTGCATGCGTGGGTTCTCTCCTGGTACTCCGGCTTCCTCCCTCAGTCCAAAAACATGACTGTCAGGTTAATTGGTCTCTCTAAATTCTCCCTAGGTGTGAGTGTAAGTGTAAGGTTGTTTGTCCTGTCTGTCTCTGTGTTGCCCTGTGACAGACTGGTGACCTGTCCAGGGTGTACCCCGCCTCTCGCCCAAAACGTTAGCTGGAGATGGGCACCAGCACCCCTCCCGACCCCACTAGGGACAAGGGTGTTAGAAAATGGATGGATGGATACTTTCAAAGGATCTGTTCTATACAAGACTTTTAGTTTTCCAATGCAAGTGTCCCTTGGATAATTATAAGAACATGCACTGTTCCTTCAAATCTTCCACTATGAAGTACAAAGAAAAATGTGGAAAAAAGTTTAAATTTCAATTCAGCTTTGGTTACATCTGTATAACTTCAGACCGGAAATTTTTGAAAAATCCAACCATTAGTTTGAGTAAATTCAAATAAATTTTCAATATTGAAAGAGAAGTAGTTTAACTCAAAAATATATTGAAATTTGTGTTTATTTTAAAGTAATCAGAGTGTGTGTGAACAATGTTTCTCTTGACTACAAATATAATATGAAACAACGGCCCATTCATCTTGCAAATTAAAAACAAGAGAACATGCCATGTAACTAAGCAGATGAGTTTTGATTTTCATATCAAAACTCATTGTGCATGCTATAACTTTCATGTAGAATGCATTGTCTTAATAATTTGTCTTTTGCTGTTCTGTAACTTGCAGGAGCATTCATCCTTTATTTATACTATTTTGATGAGAAGGTACATGCTCCAAAAGATCCAGATTTACCTATTTATTCTGCCCTAAAAAACACAGTTTGCCATGTTTTGTTAAAAAGAAAATAAAAGTAAAATGTCATTTGAACACAGATGACAGAGCACAACTTCATAACTGTTATGAGGTGCTTAGAGAACATCAATAAAACCCGGAACAGACAAGGACTAGGATAAATATCAGTGATGAGGCATAAATTGATTAGCAGCTTAATGGAAAAGCAACAGAGAACTGAATCAATGTATGAGAGGGTAACTCAGAATTGTTAATGGCTAGTAAAACTATGTTCACAGTACAATATGTTTTAATATGCTGCAGAGGAGTACTAATTAGAATCCAAATGGTCATGTCACACAGCAGCGTGAAAAACAGAAACTGGACCAAATGATGTGCACATAAAAAGAAAAGTAAAACACTAAAAAGAAATTAAAAACAAAAAATGTATTTTTCATTTTGTTCAAACTCAGTTTCTCCTACAAGTAGACTCAGTGACGTTTTAAGAGCTTTTAAAATACAATATGCACAATTCTACAAAAAGAGCGCCCTGTTATCAGATTATTTCAGCAGAAGAATCTAGGTGGCTGCAAGAAGTCGAAGGTCTTCCCTAAGCAGCCATTATCATTGGAGTGGATGCATGGGTGCGTGCGTGTGTATGTGTGTGTATTTACAAAATGAATGAACTGAGCAACTGAGTGGGCAAAGGATAATTTGGTTGGCTGCCAAACGGGCAGTGTTAGGAACCGATGTATGCATCCATCAGTCGCTGAAATCTGTGGATCATTTTCAGAGCCAGAATACACGAATGATTAAAATACGAGAAAGTCAACTTTGTATTATTCTTCCATGTTCTTTCATTTTCTTGCTGGCTTTAATGTTGATTATTGTAAAGAGGTTTGCTGTACACTTAAAAATAAACACAGACACAAAGTGCTTCACACATAATGAACATCATTAGATGAAATACGCCATGTGCTGAATGTAGACAAGACATTTGTGTTCAAAGTCCCTCTTGATTATGGATTGAATGAAGCAGGCCGAAAAACTCCTGCAAACACATTTAGTGATTCTGTCCAGAGAGCTCAATCTTTGTCTCATCTGTTGTTTGTAATTACACCTCCCCCAAAAGAGGAGCAGCAGTTCAAAGGTATCAATAAAACTCCACGACAATTCAGTTACAGCCATGTAAAACATCTGATCGGCACCGTAACAGTCGGACATGGACACCCAGCAGAAGAGAGAGAAAGGATTAGTTGCAGCCAAATTAAAGCTAACCAAATGGAGCTTTGAAGGCATCACAGCATGTCAGCCTATCTAAATATATTTACATCAGAAAAAAAAAAATAAAAATCAGGGCCCACACATCAATTTGGAGTGTCAAATTCTGCTCAAGGCGGAAATGAGAGAAGGTGCTATTTGAATTTTATCAGTCAAAGCAAACTGGATAAAAGTGTCTGCTGAATGTTTAATGTATACATTATCAAGAGAGCCATGAACATTAGATGTGAAAAGTAGCAACGTATAGAGACTCCGGCAGGAAGACATCTCTATCTGGGTTACTCTAGCCTCACATCCCCTCCACTGCAGATGAATATTAATAAGCAGTTATTAATATCTGCTGCCTGCTCTGCGTGCATGAATATGTGTATATGTGAAGTCTAGATGGATCCTGTTCCTTTCCTCTTGTTTCCTCTTCCCCATGCTAACTACCACTTCCTCATTTTCTGTTCAATCTGTTTCTTTTACATCTTCCACCTCTTGGCGGGGATCTTATCGGTGTTGCATTTATATTGTCATAAATCAAGGAAGATTAACTCAATTTACCAATTTATTTTTGTCAGTTATTACAATAAGGTTTTCAAAGAAGAGCAGACATCATCTCTGATATGATCATATTTGTACATCCGTCATGCTGGGATTGATTGTGAGGTTCGGAGTTTTGCATGATGTATTTGTTTTAAATGTCACATGTGAGACCAATGCGTTTTCCCACGCAATCTAGGAATGAAATTTAGAACACCAGAAGTAGGAATGTGCTCAGTTTTAATCTGCAGTGGACTCATAGGAAGATGCTCATTTTATTTAAGCATAAAAACTTTTATCTGTCTCAAATTATGTTAATCAACCTCATATCTGTCAAACTTTACAGGAAATAATCAGATCCATATCTTACTATTTTTTTTTTTTCAAAATAAGAATATTAGCATTTAATTGGAAATTGATTGTGGAAAATATTTCACATAGAATCAAAAACAATTTTAGTTTAACCGCTGTCCTCATGGATCCATTGACTTACATGCTAGTGCTTTAAGGGTGACAGTGGGAAAGGCGTAGTCAAAACAAAACAGTTAAAGTATCTACTTAATGTATCTACTACTGATAGAAACCCAAATGAATATTCAAAGAATCATCAGTCTAACTTGATCAAAACTCTAATCTGTGTCTCTCTTCAAAAAGGTATCACTAATGTTTCACACAAAATTTGGCCTCCTTTTACCTGACTTAGGTTTAAGAAAAAGGTTGGAAGAGAAAAAAAAATGAATCTATTGGTTTGGTCACTACAGTGAACTGGTAGCGTGACTCCTTATTTTGGGCCGAAATCAATCTGGTAAGTCTCCTCTCTCTGGGAACTCCATCAGCAGGTGGAGTTTCCCCGCCTATCTTGCACCATGGTGACAGAAAATATCTCCACCACTGAGCTATTTTTCGGCCAGAAAGGTTATCCTCAGACTGACCAGCTGTCTCTCTCCCGGGCCTGGTCTCCTAATGGGGTTCTCGATTGCAGTTTGAAACGAAATTGACAACAGTACAAGAAGCAATCTTGACAAATCAGTAGAGTTTTTGACTCTAACAGGTGTAAGGAGGAAAAACAAAACAAAGCTTGGGGAAAAGAAAATATTCAATCAAATCATAAAACATGGTGATCTTTCTTCTGATTGTGATTTGGTTTCTTCTTCAGTTGAGTTTTGTTGTGAAATCATCAGACACTGACCTTCCTACCAGGGAATCTTAGGAACACTCAGGGCCAATAAAGCTGCAGTAGGGAGTTCTGAGAAAACTGTGAACTGACTGAAATTTTGAACAAGCGGGAATTCGATTAATTGTTAGTTTTTCTGTAACCTCAGGTGGTTTCTCTACCATCAGCACAGCTGCAGCACACCAGCAATCTTCAGTTTGAATGAGGCTGCGTGCTGTGCAGAGGAAGGGTGTGAGCGTCAAGTACGCGAGTGTGATTGTCACTGCTAAGACATTCCTCCTGGTACTGATTGGTTCTTTCTGACTGGTAGAGGTGTATTCCTGGAAATAGCATGTAGGACCTATGGGAGGAGTCAAATTTAGATGTAAGTCAAATTTAGGAGCTGTTGGTTGTATGTGCTTTTTTTAAAATAAGTTGAACATTTCGTTTAGCCTCTGTTGACTGATAACTCCTACTTGGAAAGAAAGTGATGTTCAGTTGCCCAGAGAAGTAAAACAAAACAACAAAGTTATGTTTTAAGGTGGATATTGAAGTCATGCCTAAAAATTATATAATTTTAAGCATAAAATATATTGTAAAGATATATAAATAAATATTTTTGCTTTGCCTTAAATATCTAATTAATTAAAATAAGTCTTCTCACTTTACTAAGTCATAAAAAACAAAGACTTTTCTGGATCTTGCTCAGACATCTGAGGTTTCCCACTGAGAGACTTTTTTGACTTTGACTACTTAAATATTAAACAGCCTACTGAGTCTTATCTTTAGCTTGAAAGTAGCTTTCTGGGGAATTTCTTTGACACGTATAACATTTTTCACTTGAACAAGGGTAAAGGGAAAGTCACGGTTTCTGTGGGCAGTGCTATGAAAAGCAAATATGACTGAGAGGGTTTTAATTAACATGCATATATTAATAACTTTATTAGAAGCATGTCCTGTGATGTAATTGTCCTTTTTAAGAGAGCCTGTGGGAAGAGTAGTTGTCTTGTGATCGGAAGGTTGTAGGTTCAATTCCAGCTTCCTCCTGCCCCATGTCGATGTGCCCTTGGGCAAGGCACTTAACCCCAA
>CAEGAE010011717.1:0-32219 GCA_903067095.1 Girardinus metallicus | reverse complement strand
ACTTGAAAACTGGACGTTATGCTGCTAACACTTAGCTTTCGTCAACAACTCAGGCGGAAGTGAGAGCGCAAATAAAGTCCCGGCCGGAACACGGTGCGCTAAATAATAGCGCACCGTGATCTGCCTCCAACTGAGGCTTGGAGGCAGATCAGTTTTCCTCGAGGAGTTTTAATAATCGAGGTACTCGAATCACTCGAGGAATCGTTTCAGCCGTAGTTACATGTGTATGTATATATAACTGATTTATAATTGTAAATAATGTAAATAACACCATATTGTATTGTACACATTTCCTACATTGTTTGCACTGGTGGAGCTGACTTTAATTTCACTGTACATGTGCACAGTGGTAAACTAATTATATTCTATTAACCAGTTTAGTTTTGTGTAAATATTTAGATACTGTGGGATTATTAATCAAGATCTTCATAAGAATCTGATATCAGTCCATGCCTTGTCCTGCTGAAAACAAAGGAAGACACAACCACCACGACATCCGCAGAAAGCAAAAGGAGTAGTTTTTGGATTAAGCAAATACATTGTTAAATATAGAAAATTGGAATCTAAAAGTCAACATGAAACTTTGTAACTTATAAACATTTTAAATTACAGTAATAGAATAAAACACTTATTTTGGCTACACATTGCAAGCTCATATAATGTTAAGTTTGTACCAAGCATGGAATTTGAGTGACTCAGCCACTTTAGTGACTAATAATCATTGAGAATTTCTAAACAATTTATTTTTCAGGACTCCTCTATAGGTGCATTTAATAAATTACAATATAAATGAGACAATAATCTATTTCTGTAATTTAATTCAAAAACTGAAGCCCTTCTACAGATTCTTTACACACAGTGTGATTTATTTCAAGTGTTTCTTTTTACTGATTTTAATTGTTTTTTTCTGAAAATTTGAAATACATCACTGTGTATAATGAACAAGTTCCCATTTCTGAGTCTCACTACTGAAATAGTTAGAATTTATCGTGATGCATATTTATTGTTTGTCATATTCTATAGTTTAAACAGCGCATATAGTCCAGCTAGGCCAAAGCAGAGCAGAGCATCTAATGCAGAAGTGCATGTTTACACTGAATACCTCTCTTTCTGTCTTCCTCTATCCAGGCAGGTACAGTGGAAACTTAATGAATCAAGAGAAAATGCATTAAAAAATTTTATGATTTTAAAAATAGAATTTCAGTTATCTCTAATGAAGTATAATTTTGCTGACGTTATATAACAAAATTTTGTTATAGCCAACAGAAGACAGTAAAATCTGCTCTGATCACCCACTTTTTAAAACTTAACCGAAGGGGGAGCAAACTAATCCAACTATAGTAACACCTCAATTTAAAGGCACACTGACCATTTGATGAACAGGCAAATTACCTCCTCTTACTGCATCATCTGCGTTTTATTGGAGCATAGTGACATTTGTGTTGTTAGCTGAATAGCTGCTAAGCTCGCTACCTTTCTTAGCTTTGTCAGCGGGTATATTCTGAGCTCGAAGCCGTTGGTCCAGGATGTACAGCATTTCTCCGCCGAGGTTGATAAAGAGCAGCGGTAGAGTCCTCGTAGACATGTTTTTGACGACTTGAATCTTCCTATCAAGCTAATTGCAGGACACCTCTAACTAGTTGCTATGAAGGGGTCCGTGTGTTTGGTAAAGCCGCTTCTGGTTGCCAGGCCACGAACAAAAGAGCCAATCACAGAGCAGTGACGAAAGCGCGTATGCGTAAGACTCTCGTTGAACTAAGAGGGGGAAAAAGATTATACTTTTGATGCGACTTTAGTGGGAAAGAAAAGTCAGCACACCTTTTGCTTATATTAGAAGGAATTATATTACAAAATAATGTAAATTCATTTACTTATGGTGCTTTTCAAAATATCGAATAAACTTAACTGAATGCGTTTCCTAAAATTAAATACAGACACGTCACATTACAAATTACATACAATGCATTTTTATCTTATCATCTAAGTACTGAATATTATATAATTGTGTAGTACATAGAAAACGTCACAAATAAAAGTCTGTAAAGTGACGCATTTGTTTCTATTAAGCCCCCTTTACTCCTAAATTTCTCAACAAAATCCTGTGAAGCCAATTGCTTCCAGGTCTCGCCTCATCATTAAATAGAGCCCATCTGTGTGCGATTTAATCTCAGTATGAATACAACTTCTCTCTGAAAACCTCGAGGTTTATGAGAAAACATCAGTGAACAAACAGCACAATAAAGACCAAAAACTGCACCAGATATTTCAATGATAGGCTTGTAAAGAAGTTTACATCAGGGTTGGGTTTTAAACTATGTCTCAAGCTTTGAATGCTTCACAGTGCATTTCTACTGGTAACTCCTGTATTCCTGCAATGACCTTCGGCTCAGATGTGAAAATTTGTAGACATAACTAAACTTTGCCGGGCATTCAAACCTGGTAAAAAGAAAGCCGTTGTTAACACAAAGAAAATAAGCCATGGGGACATGGCATATGAAGACCCACTAAAGCCAGAACTAAAGTATGGTCTGCATCAAAGCATATTCATGTGCAGAGGTGGGTGCTAGCTACATTTATTTGAGTAGCTTTTTGAAACAAAAAAAATCTTCTAGGAGAAATTGTATTGGAGCAGACATTTTACTTCTACTTGAGTTCATCTGCTGAACTTTGGAGGTCATATGAACATACAGTAAACAGTAGATTTTGTCACTGGGAGTGTTTTCAATGTTCTAATGTAGATTACCTACTAGAAGTACTAATTTCAAAGTTTCATGTTTCATTTCAAGGTTTTATGTTGTGGAAACCTTAGATTTGGAAATGTCTAGTTCTGCCTGAATTTGTCAGGTTGTAATGATGTGATTGCAAGTTAAATAATGGACTAGCAATAGTATTTGATTTAATGATGATTTTCATAAGGAGTCTGATTTTGAAAGTATTTGCCCTCTACACAGTTCTGCTTTTGCCTTTATTGTCCTATCAACATATTGCACATCATTCAACGAGCTACTGCAGGCAATGGACAATAACAAGCATACTTCTCAAAGGCTTATAATGCAATAATACGGTGCCTTCAGTCACAAGATTCTTCAGAACAGTTTCAACACAAAGTTCACAGCAGGATAGCTTTCCTTCCCACAGCCTATCTACTATGACTCTGAAGAAACTTGGATAGTTTGAAGTACTCCAAAAATGTAATTTTGATAGTAATTAAGTTATTTTCTTACTTTGTTAAACTGAACAAACCAAAAGGGGTCCTTGTCAAACTATAAGTGATCCTTTTTCTTAGATCCTAAGTTAGCTGACATTAGGCACATGTTTTTGGTTCAATTTCACTAAACTGTAGCCACACCTTGAACACCCTGACCTGTAGAATAAATACATCTCTTAAGCTGGACCTATAGCATAAACAATCTAAAAAAATGCATAATCCATGAATCTAAAGAAAGTCAAACAGTGATGAGAAACAGCCAGGTATTAGCTTTAATGTGTAATTATGTACTTATTCAACAAAACGGTTTTAGTGGTGGTGGGGGGGGGGAGGTTCCCTTAATATGAAATCATCATATCAACACTGCTTTTCAAATTTGCTCTGGTTATTTTTGACATATTTAAATGAGTTTGATCATTCTGAGGCTAAAAAGCAAAAAAGTAAGACATCTGTAAGGAAGAAATACCCTGTTATCCAATTCTGTATATTAATTGAATTTTTGCGCAACTATAGCTTGGAGATCATAAAATGTGATTAAAATAATCATGTGTGAATAGAGAATACAATAAAATGACCAAAGCAAGAGATAGATCTATACAGATACTTACCTTGCCAATTTCCATGGTCTACGTTTGATCTTATGGTTTTAAAACACCATAAGAAGAATGATCTAAAACATTCTTTAAACAAGCAGCTATGCCCCAAACTGGAGTTATTTTCTTGTCAGATGACAATTCTGCACTGTTTACCATTCATTGTAGGCCTTATTCTGAAAGGCCCAAACAGTTTCATCATCAGACATCAACAAATCACCCTAACTGAACCCAAGCCAATACAGGCTGCAGATGATTTAGGTGACAGTGTACTGCATTCATATTGCAACTAATCATGATTTCAGATCTGTGGTCTACACACTAACAAACATAGACAAACTTTATCTTTATCAACACTCTGCAAGAGAACAACAGAAAGGTTTACAAGCAACTAAAAGCGAAAACAAACAAGTTCATGTTGCCTTTAAAATATAAAAAATTTAAACACAGAATTGATTATTGTATTCAGTGTTGTTATCAAGTCAAATTAAGCTGCCCATATACATTTCAGAACAGGGGATGGAAATTCCTGATATAGAATTAGTAAAGGAGAAACAATATTATTGTCCAGTTCATTAAGCCTTTTTCCTTGTGGTTGTATATTAAGGGATTAAGTAGCTACATTTGACATTTTGGAAGCAAATCAGAAATAGAACCCCATATAAGCAGTTTAATTTTTAATAAAATATTCATATAAATTGTATATTTTGAGTCTTTCTCTAATTTTACACAAACAAGACAAGGATGTGAAATGTTTAAATCATTTTAGAGATGCACATATGCCCATAACAAGTTTTTAGTAAAAGCATGTTATATACAAAAATGTTTTTAATGTAGGCAGAATTACACTTATTATACTGAACAATAAGTGCAGGACTTATAAAATTATCATGTTACATTGAAATGTCTCCATTCCTGATGCGAATTTCTCGGGCCATCCTGCACAGTTCACAAAGTCCGCAGAAAAAAGTCATGAGGGCGTCGTTGCATACCGTCCCCTGTGGTTAAATAATGACAAGTAAAATTCACAATAGAGAACTTGAATGAAGAAATGCATGCAAGTTAATCTTAGGGGAAGCACAGTATTTCGTTTGTTTGTGAAATCTCTGCCTTTCATAAGATCTACATTTTTGCAAGAAATCTCCCTATCTTCACATGAGACAGGAACTGATTGATTTTGTACCTGGATGCCATACGTCAGTCTCATATGAGTCCTCATGGCAGTCATGCCTCCTGGCAGACAACCCAGGCAGCAGTTTTCACCATACTTATTTGCAGTGTAGCAGCTCAGACCAATTGGACAGAGGCAACCAAAAGCACCTGAAAACACATATTGAGACAGTTTGACCGACAAAACTATATCTTTCCCACTCTTTAAAACCATATGCATAGGACATAAATAAATGATCTGATTGCACTCACAGATTAAGCAGTCACTAAAGCAGGAACACAAGCCAGTGCTCCACTCTCCAGTCTGGACATTCGTCCCATAACCTCCTGCACCGGGTTGATTGGTGACCACTGGGTTTGACATTTGAACTGCTGGAGAGGAAAGTTTTGATTCCTGGCAGAACCCTGAAAACATGCATTACAAAAAATGCATATTATGCATTACAAGACACAACATGCTTATGAAATATTTAAATATCATCAGAGTTGGGCTATTTGTAGAAAGCTATTCCAGTTAAACATTTTACTATTCAATAAAATACAGCAAGTGTTAGTCATAGGCCATGTCTTTAAAGAATCAGAATTTATTAATCTTTCAACAAATTAGAGTTGTTCAAAAAGGGTTTCACGTATTATCTAAATGCCAAACAAACTAATCTGTGCAGTGGAATAACTCTGACCAATTGAGCAAAGAAATAATTAGCTTTTTCCACAATTATACAGTCAAGCAACTTTTTCTTATGCTGATATAGGCCTAACGCACAGTTTCAGGCAGTCCTTCGAGAAACACCAGCGTTCTTTTTCTTATGACAAATATGCCCTTAAAATATATGTTGTTGTTGTATATTTTATGTTCAGTAGTTCCAGAAGAACGCACAACCTTAATCCTGTTTTAAGTAACTATGCTTTTGTAACCAGACACGTAAATGTGATCATAATTAGGAGGTACAACCACGAGGAAGTGAGAGAAAAACTTATAGTTACATTAAATTGCATATGAAAGTTTGTCTGCAAACAAAAAGGTCCCTAATTGATTTGCAAGTCCCAGAATAAATAGTTTAATTAAATCACTAGAGAATGGTTAAGTTAATTTGCTGACAGAGAGAGCAAACGTGTCACTTACCAGAAGTCTGAACTCCGTTTGATCAAACTGACAAGCTTCACACCACACAGGAAACTGTGACGAGCATGAGCTGTGAAACGCTGGTTTGCCAATAAACTGCTGTTTTCTGAGGATGACAAAGATCTGTGGGGAATGCAAACTAGGACAGTTAACGACGACTTATGCTTTTTTAAGGCTTTTGTGGCTCACTAGATGAGCCCAGTTAAGACTGTCACTTTAAAAGCTTTTTTCCCCAGAAAAAGCACTGCTTAGTAAATTGGTGTACTTGTGAGAACTGTTGAGAGCACACAGTATAGATGTAGAGATGTTAGTGAGACATACAGATCTTTTTCAGTGGGGGGGGAGAGTCTATAACTCTCCCCCCCACAGGTATGTTAAAGCGGGTATGTCTTCCTGCTTTAACATACCTGAGGACAGCTGAGGCAAGTGTTTGTTTTGGTTTCAGTCGGTGTTTGATGAGGAATGCAATACAGTCGGCGACATGTATTACCGACTGTAATACATGTCGGCAATACATGTATTACATGTATTGCATTCCTTGAGAGGAACCTTGAGAGCCCCTCCCTCTCAAGGTTGCAAGAGGGAGGGGCTGCATTTCAGTTTTTAATTCCTTTTTTTTAATAGAGGAACCACACATTGCTTATCTCACATAAAATGTTCAAATGGCCTCATTTGTAAGGATTCTGTTAAATGAGGCTAATAACTCACATGTCTTATTTCCTCCATTAGTTTCCTAATTAGCCCTGTTAGTGTGACTGTTCTGACTTCAAATTATGCCTGTTACTGTCAACAATGTTCAGAACTGAAGAAACCTTTTGGAAAAGAGTTGAAATGTCTTTAAGAAATAAGAAAAGTAGCACAGTTGCCCATTACTTAAGGATGTAGGATTTACAAGGTAACAGCAGCAAGAGGCAAGCTGAGGTTACAGGCTTTTGGTCTTATATTACTTAAATCTTTTTTTTTTATTACACTGTTGAAAGCCAGCAGACAGAATCACTGTGATATTATTATACAATTTATCTGTTATGACATCCAGGCACATAACATCATACATTTAAAACACTTTTTTTTTGTTGCTTATTTTAGGCTTTCAATGCATGAAACACCCTGTAAATTGTCTTGGCTCCAATTCAAATGGCGGGTTTTACTCAAGAAGAGAACTCAGCTGTTATTCAAGATCTAAATACAGTGTTTAAATTCTAAATTTTTGCAGAAAGAAAATTAGTGGAAAAACCTGTAACAGTCATTTCTGTTGGTAGGATGAAGTTACTTGGATTTAGGGAGCCCTTCTCAGTCCTATCTCTCTGTCTGTGTGGAAAGCCCACATGCTCTTTAGACAGCAATAACTCTTATGATGCCTGCACGTCTGTATCCCTGGCAACACTCCCTTCCCGACTGTCCCAACATAGTTTTGACCAAACTGAGAAGTCACAGTGCCAAACTCACTGACATTCCATGTTTGTTTTGTTATATTTATCACTCAAGATGTCTCTTCTAATATCTCAACTAATTTATACACTTAAACAGCTTTTTCAGCAGTTTAGCTATCCTATTCATTCAACAAGCTTCACACAGTAAAAGCAACTCTTCTAGTTTTTGTTGGGAATGTTGTAGACTGCCTTTATAGAAGGTTTCTTGTGTTTTTCACAAATTACATGTACTTTATTTGCCCAACCGAAAAATAACCGGTGAGTGTGTTTAGTCATTAGCTTTAGTTAGTAATGTGTATATGTGCAAAAGCTTTAAATAATGTTTTCTTATAAATCACTAGGCTTGAAGTTGAGATGCATTTTAAAAAATGGAGGGAAACAGATAATGTAAAGCCATATCTTCTGCACAAGGAAGTGTCAAAGTTATTTGGATTTAAAACATTGCATAAAAGAGACATTATACCAGGAAATAGGTTGATGTAGAATGAGTGAAATCCTGTTGACTGAGTTAAAACTGTATGATTGAAAGCTTAGAAGGCATAATCTGCAGGCTGGGGTTTTCTTGTTAAATTGAACCCCACTTTGTTTTCTCAGTATTTCAATTTTTTAGTAATCTAGATTCTCTGTAAGTCTTTTTTCTAAACCAAAATCAGCCTCTGGTGTTGTGAGTTGCACATGCCAAAACAAAGATTTCTTTGAAATTTTATTTCCAATAAGCTGACATTGTAAGACAAATAAAAGAACATTAGGTTGGAAACACAGAAGATGGAACGTGAAAGTCTGAGATAAAACAATCAAACATAAGCCCCAAGTATTGAGAGCAGCCAGCTGTACAGACTAATTCGTTTCATTATTATTTTTGGGTGTCTGGTGCCTTGGCTTCCTTTGTCTCTGTGGTGGATAATTGCTGCTTCATCTTCTGCTCTGCTCTCTTGCTCTGCACCGCCTTGAATACCTGAGAAAAAAAAAAAAAACCCAGGACAAACATGTTGGTTTGTGTGTGAAAAAAAATATTGATGCTATGCTGTGAGGCAATGTGATCATTAATTACAAAACCAAAGAGCAGTGGAATACATAAATAATAAAGAAAAATCTCAATGTGCTCAAAAAATTGGATTTATTTGATCATTACCTTAATACAGAACTCTTTCTTGGCCAGCCAGCGGCGAGTGGCCCGTCTGTAGTATTCTGGAGGGAAGGTGTAGGTAATGCCGAGCTGCTCACACACTCTCTCAAAGGTGTCAAAACGAACCAACCTGAGGTTTTTTAGAAGTTTTTTCCTGCGATCAATGGCCATTAGCATGCGCCTCTTGTTGGCTTTGTCCTAGCATGAAACATCATGTTAAAATAAACCATAAATACCATCTAAAAAACTCAAAATGAGATGACACCCGCTTGTTTTGCTTATGAAAACAAATGCAACTCATTGATGTCACAGAGATGGTATTTAAATTCGCAACCTTTGTCTTCAGTTTTAAGGATTAAAACGTTCTAAGTGTGACGTAAGATGGAAACTTCCGACCGCGGCTGTGCTTGTACACATTTTATTTTATGTGAGCGTAGTACACAGGAAATCCTGTAGCACATATACACTTCACACCAAAGGAAGCCAAAATGAGGTGAAGCTGACACATGAAAGTTGTCAAGACAAGACTCTGAATCATGCCATTTTATTTTCATAAAGAATGCTCAAAAACAGTTTAACAAACAAGATGTGAAGACTTCATTTCACTCACCTTGTGGTGCTTTTGCAAATGCTCCTGATAGTTTCGAATTCTTGCGGTCAAAACAGCCACTGAGATGAGAAACATCAGAAGGGGAATTCAAATCTGATTTGATTAAGATAAAGTTGTACTTATCTTTAAATATCAGTAGAGACGTCACACGCAACATTGATGGCTTCTTACCCTTGACTTCGACTGAATTGCGATCGTTCTCGTCTCTTTGAACTTTTGCAATCAGTTGTTCCTTTTTCAGCTGGAGCTTTTCCTTCTGAGGACATAGATAAACACAGCTACAATCATTACTGAATTTAAAATAGGTGGCTATGCCCTCAAGGGGGAAGACATGCTTTTCTTCAGCGGGGACAAGGAAGCTGGTGAGATGAGTAAAGCTTAGTACGGGTCTATTCCAGAGAGTATTTCAGATCATAAAGAATTCAGTTCCAAGTCAAGCTAAAAATCAAACATTTGGGTCTTTGATCATAACTTTTGGTTTTTTGCTTATTACAACATCTATTTTTTTTAAAGTTTTTATTTGCTCTAGTGGCCTTCATTTGATAGTGAATCAACAGGAAAGTGAGTAATGAGAGAGATGGAAGACATGTGGCAAGGGCAACCAAGCTAGGACTCAAATCTGTGACGGCCGCAACGAGGACTATGGCCTCCATATGTGGGTTGTGCTTTACTCCTGCTCCACCACAGCACCCCAATTACAACATCTATTTGAACATATTCAGTTGTGAAGTGAATGGGAAAGCCCCTGATACAATTCACTGCCTTACGTCTTATCTGTACAATACCTGCTAATTATTGTGGAAAATGTAATTCTGACCAAATGCTATGTTTTGTTCCTAGATGTCAGACATTAAAACATCTCAGTGCTGCAGTGCATCTGAAAAATGACTACAATTTGACTAAAACTTAATAGAAATGTAACTTCAATTTTGAAATAAAATGAACTGAAAAGTTGCTATTTATGTCAAACTTTTTTTTTTCTGTGTAGCATCAGGTATTGTTAACACCTATTGCATCAGTCCAAGTTTTAAAAACAAAACACAGTGAAACCATACTAAGTGTGATTTTAAACCATAAGTTCTTACATGACTTGCCAGTTCCAGTGTAAGAAGACGTTTGACGAGATCGTCTGTCCTGTAAACACAAATATAACCATGTTTAATTAACTTGGATTCATTCTGAAACAGAAGTATGCAATATTTCTGTTGCAAACGTATTGCAATAGTAATATTGCAAAAGTATTGCCATCCTTTGAACCTTTTCACATTTTGTGAAAAGGTCTGCAACTAAAGTCTGCAATGTATTTTACTGAGATATTATGCAATGAACCAGCATAAAGTACAGAATAACTGTGCAACTGAGCATAACAGTTAAAAGACAATGATTTTAATGTTATATCTGAAAAATGGGGCTGCACAGTTGGTAGAGCTGTTGCCTTGCAGCAAGAAGGTTCCGGGTTCGATTCCCAGCCCAGGGTCTTTCTGCATGGAGTTTGCATGTTCTCCCTGTGCCCTCCGGGTATTCCGGCTTCCTCCCACAGTCCAAAAACATGACTGTCAGGTTAACTGGCCTCTCCAAATTGTCCCTAGGTGTGAGTGTGTGAGTGCATGGTTGTTTGTCCTGTCTGTCTCTGTGTTGCCCTGCGACAGACTGGTGACCTGTCCAGGGTGAACCCGCCTCTCACCCGGAACGTGGCTGGAGATGGGCACCAGCACCCCTTCCGACCCCACAAGGGTGTAAGGAAAATGGATGGATGGATGGATCTGAAAAGTGTTGCATGCATCTGCATTTAAACGTAATTACTTGAAAGTAAAGGTAAAAGCAAAACTGTAAATCCCCTAAACCAAATTGTGACCTCAGAAGTTAACCTCGGTGCAATGCAAACTAATTCTAAATATTAAGAAATTTATCAGAGCACATTAAAAGCAGGGTTAAGCTGTAAAACAATATCCCATCTTAAAGAGAACTGTTCAGTCCCTTATGTGAAGATAAAACAGAGGGCTGTCCTAGTAAGTCATAGCTGTCCACCTACACTAACAGACCAGGTAAAAAGAGCTTCAATCAAAAAAGTAGCAAAGAGGTCTCTCTCTCGTAACTTTAGAGGAGCTGTAGAGATCCAGAGCTCAGGTGGGAGAATCAATCAGCGGGAAAACTATTAGTTGTGTACACTGCTATCCAATCTGCCTGACCGTGAGCTACTTTTTAAAGTTATAATGAGCCTATAAAAAGCTCACTGTAGAATATTTTGCAAATCACAGCTTATTTTCCGTCTATGTCACAATTGTGTTATTCTATCATGATAAAATACATTTAAAATTGTAATTATGGTGATACAATGTGTTCAGGATATATGAATACTTTTGCAAGACACTATTTTTTTTCCAGCTTTAATTGCTCGCAGGGTCGACCGAAATGTTTTGTCTTACGTCTGAGCAAGTGGGACAGATGCATATTCCATCTTCAGCATTGTTGGAGAAAGATCACTGAGTTGACTTTCTAGGCCTGGAAGAAACCAATTGCTCACATGAGAAGACTTGCTTTTATCCATAATATGCACACTTGGTTCTTAATGCACACCTGTCTTCATTTTCTTTGCAACCCGAGCATAATGTCTCACAGGTGGTGGAACTGCAAAGACTCCTGAAACCAGAAGACAAAGAAAAACGTTTAAGGAATCTAAAATTGTAAGGACAGGAACGTTTTAGATTTTTATTGTGAACACAAGAAATACAAAATTCTCATGCAGGAAGAAACATCTGTTTACAAACAAAGCAGCCGTTGTGTGACCTCGCAGTTTCAAATTGTCTCACCTTGACAAAATAAAACACCACAAATATTTTCTTTAAGCGCAAGATTTTGTTTTTTGGATGATGATGAAGAAACTGTTCAACATGATAAAATTGTGCAATTGCCTGAAGAATTTCTAAGAATATACCCAAGATAAGCAACATAACACGTCTCTCCTACATGTCAAATAGCAGAACTACGCATACAACTGAGTAACGAGATAGTGGTTTTCTATATCATCACAACCATCAATGAAGTGGCTTCCTGAAATTCTGATTAGTTCTCATTAGAAATGCAGCCACATGAGCAACTGATTCCCAGGTTCCCTTTCTGTGTCATGCAGAAAAAACCTATCTTTAGAAAGCATCAGCTCAGTGCATGAAAATCCATACACTTAATGAATTTCTACTTAAAGAAGGAAAGCAATTTCTCATTTTGCCTGTGGTCCATAACACAAAATCCTAACACTCATTGAATTTTGCAGCTGTAATATGCCAAAAAGTGAAAAAGTCCACATAGTACTTTAGTCAGGTTGTGTATGATGATAATAATGCAGATATAAAGGGGGAAATGAAGGCAAAGCTTCTCTAGATGTTACAGATATGATAATGATGAAAAACTTGCGGTTAGAAGTTGGATAAAAAGTTGCAGTGGAGATGGCTTACGTTGTTAGTCAGGCCTTATGAAAACTTTTTTGAAAATGGCATAAAGATTTTACTTTTTTCTGTCCACATAGCATGTTTGTCTCCATGATCACTTTTTTCCTCAATAATCTAGCCTTAGGATATTACGGGGAATTTATTCATAACATTATTATGAACATATTGTCTTTTCTTACTGTGTGGCGACACTAATTGCTTGAAAAGAAGTTTCTTAAGGTTTTATGATTGTAAAAGTTTCGTTTCTATCGATGGCTGTGAACTGGACAGATAAACAACATAAAACAAACTATGTTTGGGTTTTTTTTTTTACTTGGGCATTTGTTTTTAGACTTGATATCTAGCTTTATTTCTAACTTTACTTATGTCTAAAATAAAACCCTTTTAAACTGCAACCCAAGTTGTTGTTTTATTTATAGAATAGCTGGTAAAGTAGTAAGCCTACAGGCTCAGGTAACAACCCTTAATTCAGGATTTGCAAATTTACTCATTTAAATTTGAAACAAGAACTTGCTAAAACCTTGTTTGGTACCAATAACTGAGCTCTTCTTAGCTGCAAACGTCTCATTCTGTGACAATATAGATTGTTAATAGTTTGAAACTAAGTTAAGAAACCTTGCCACACCCATAACCAGCAAGCGTGGCGTTTTTAAGACGAGCAAACTACCAAAACTCTTTATTTAATAAAGGTGACCAAATTTTCTAATGACCAGTTTATCAAGTGCATGATAAGTGGCACCTGGCTGCAACTTTCCCTTCTAAATCCTACAGAAGTTGGTGGGGTTTACTTGCTTTTCCACATACAAAACGTTTTCTATTCTATTTCAGCAGTGCTTGTGTACACTTGAAGTCAGATTCAAATGATATTAGAACAGCAAAGACCAGATAATTTCACTTTGAGATGGGAAGTGTAAATATCAAGAGCTTGAAAGGGGGTGCATTCTTATTATAATATGTAAATATTTCGTAAAATAATTATATTGTCGGTCTGAATAAGAAGAATAAATTACCAAACATTCCTGGGCAAACGCACATAATTGAGGCAATATACTCTGTAAACAAGTAGAGTTCAATTCTGTCAACAGCGCCGACTGCTGGTGACGGTAGAAATTATAGCAAGGCACTGTCAGCAGTTTTCTAACATTTACGGTGGATATTGAAAGAGTGTTTACTTCCTCTGGGTTTTAATTTATTTTACCCACCTTTGCTAACTGCAGGTCCTGATAATAGAGCCGAAGCGCAGCAGCTCCAAGGTCTGACTGGCAACGCGGGGTACAGAGCGGAACTTTCACGCAAAACGCCCACGGAAGACTTCAGAATGGTCCGCAGGCCAAAACTGGAAAACATGATTTAGATTCTAGATAAATACACATAAAATAACTCCGCTGAAAATGCTTGAAGTGTGACATGTAATCACACACGACCGCTACAAGAGGTCCGCCATTTTAGATAGACTCTACTAGCAGAGTGTGAGAAAAGGATTGGATAAGTAGGCTGAACTAACAATTCCAGATAACATCGATAGGATTACCTTCATTTAAAATTCATGAAAGATAATTAGGTTAAAAATATAGACAGTGTTTTTGTTTTATTAACAATAAATTAACAATTAAAAGGACTCCTATGGAATTTGAAAATAATAGGAAATTTGATGTCACCATTTTCTAGATGAGTATGAGTACAGATAAAATGGGTTTTGTCTGTACTCATTTGTCCTTTATTCCCTATTTAATTGACTAAGTACTTCATTGAGTCATTCTATCTATTTTTGTTCCCTGACTTGTTCCCTTCCTTGTGACTTTCTTTTGTCTTTCCTTCCTGATGTTCTTAATTTTTTTTGTCCACCGTAAACATGGTAAAAGTAAAGACCAACAGGTGATTTTACCAAGTACTGACTTAAAATTTATGCTTCTAATTTGTTAAATTGCATACATTTTTCTCTAATGCAATGAGGCACTGCCACAGAAAATCCTATTAAAATGCATTGCTTTTCGGTTCTTAGCACAAGAAATGCAAAGGTTGTGTATACTTTAGCAAGGTATTGCTCAGGTTTAGTACCTTTAACAATTTACTAAGAAAGCAGTGAAATAATTAATTTACAGTCATTTGTAAGTGCTGCATTGCTCTAGCCGTTAACTTTTGTTTGAACCATTTATGCATAAAAATATCTATTATGCATTAATCCACACCTAATGAACGCTGGAGCTGGGCACCGGATCCCCTGCTGCCCCGCCTTGTAAGGATGGATGGATGAGTAAAACTGATTATGATTAAAAGAATTAGAAAGGAGAGTTCTATTTTTAATGGTTGTTCTACAACACAGGAATAAAGTAGAAGCTGAAAAGAACATTGCAATTTTCACTTGCAGGTGAAAGAGATTATGGAAACCACAAATCATTTTTATTTACATATTTATCAGAGTGCAGCACTGTGATCATCCAGCTAAAGAATATAAGAATCTGCCTCTCACATGGGCAATCACATATAGGCATATCACATATATATTATAGTACACCAAATCATGTGATTATGAAAAATACCACTTCTTTTACACAGACATAGAGGTAAGTAATAAAATATTTCCTTTACATTGCAGAAAAGTGTTACATGTATCATGTATAGTATAGTGAGTTTTTCTTACTATATTTTTTACATTTCTTTTTGAAGAAAAGCAAACATTTCTCCATAAACTTCCACCCAAAACTTCTTTAACTGATCTTCATAATGTTTTTATACATAACTACTGAACGCAGTGACAGTAGTACGCAGTGTCCAATCAGAAGTGTCAACGTAAGACTTTCAGAATTCACATCAGGTATATTCGTGAAGGTACTTTATTTGGACTACAGCTGAGTTTAACCAGTCAGTGAATGAGGTATTCATGTTTTCTCATAACATGTAATGAATCTTGACGTCAACAATATAGTTTTAGAAAACATTGTTAGACATTTTAACCTATTGCCAAATCAGCTATTGTTTAAACCACTCCCTTAAAAAAAAAAACACACACACACACACACAAACATATATATATATATAGATATAGATATAGGTAGATATATCTATATCTATATTTTTTTTTTTACAAAATTACGAGTTCCAATTCCGTTAAGAGTCTGATCAATTTTATGAAATAAACAGAACAAAGATTTTCTAAAAAATATTTACTTAACTTCGCAAAGGAATGTTAATTAGCAATTCCTAATTATTTTTTATCTCCCTGTGGTTAACATATGACATAACAAAGAGGTTTATTTCTCTTAGCTTCTGTTCAAAATGGTAACAGAATATGCCATAAAACTGACAGGTGTGTGTTAATCCTCAAACATTTGTTGACACAAATGGCAACAAATACACAATTATTTGCCTAAACTTGGTCATATTCATGGTAAAATTTAGATCAAAGTGAACAGCTACAAATAGATAAAGGCTATTTGCACAGACAATTCAGGACGTAAAAATAAATCTCAATAGTATTACAGAACTGCAACTAAGCTTAGTATCCAGACATTAACTGGTCTAAAGCAATCATTTAATTAAAGAATTTTCTATTTATCTTCACCAGTGACCACAGAGATGCTTCGCCTGAACACAAAACCTCAAACATTAGAGCTTTTGGCCTGTAGCTGTTTTAATTTTGTGAAAAGTAACGAAAATACGTCTGAAATCTATTCATTTAACCTTTAACCACCTCATGAATAGTAAAACATATATTTTAAAAAGTGTATTTCTAGAAATATAAAAAGCAGCACAGAAACAAAATAATCATGATTTAAATCTAGCCTGCTGGTGCAGAGGTGTAACGCTGGGTAAGATCATTTACAAAAAAAAAAAAAAAAAAGCACTCTCAAATCAAGCATACTATAATGACCAGCAAATTAACTTGAATCACTTTCACTCTCATTCATGGCCAAGGCACGCAGAAAGGGAAAGTCATCCCAAACAATAGCTGGGCCTTCCTCTCCTTCAGGGATGCCATCGTCATCATCATCACAAGGCCCAAAGAAACACTGCTCTTTTGACATCCTATCATTTGCAACATTCTGGTAGCATTTTGGAGTGAAAGACTCTTCCATTTCCAAGAGGGGTTGTGTAGATTCAGAGCGCAGGTAGACATGAGGCTCATCAGGTATTGGGTCGTTGCAAGAGGACAACAGTACAGTCGCATAAGGAACAGACTCGCTGTTTGAGCCAGAGTACGAAGGAATGAACGGTGAGCCACAAATTGACTCGCCAAGATCACTGGTGTCTTCTGAGCTGTTTAACCAAATATCATCCTCTTCTTTGCTAAGTTTGGTTGGAAGGTCCAGAAAGCTGAGATGGGACAAGCATATTGGATTTGGCTCCTCGTTGTCCCAGGATGGATGGGTAAACTGCAGAGACAAACAACGAATGTATATATTTAATGATAAAAGGACAACACACACAGCTAAAACTGGAACTATACCCTGGGTTGATTTATTGATTTATATTTTTATCACTACAGTTTTTCTTTTGTTATATAATCTAATCTTACATTTAGACTTCTATGGATCCTTTTATGTCCATATATTCCAAATAAAGATTTAATTTACATACAGCTTTAATTTATAGGAAAAACTAATGTAATTCCAAAATGCTTGTAATTCTCTAACACTTTAGAATTGTGGTAGTTCATGTTACATTTATGTATTCATTGTGATCACATTAAGTTTACGTCTCTGACAGCCGTTAACTTTCATTACCTGTGTTGATTCTGATGACCATCTTTTAATGCTGCTGTTAGCTGGATCTGGAACAACTGGCCACATGTAACCATTCAGCCTTAAGGTCAAACAAATAGAAAGCATGTCAAAAATATAACATACAGTGAAGTGAAAAAGTGTTTTCCCCATTATGTAATTCTTTTGCTTGTCTTTTTTATTATAGTTAATTGTTTCAACAAGTTTCAATATAATACAGATTACATGTGGAAAACAAATATTTCCACTAATTAAAGGGGAAAAAAATATCCAAATCCACATAATCCTATTTTAAAAAAGTACTGTCGTCCTTTCATGAATCATCAGTTAACTGATTAGCCACTGTCATACCTGTAGACTGAAAAGATATTCCAGGAGAGGTTAACCTACCAAACCCCTCCAATTGCACATAATCAGAATCGTCCATTCACAAAAGAACCCAGAAAAAAACCACTGCAGGCCTCTTTTGCTTAAGGTAAAGTCAGGATTCACGATCGAACAACGGCACATAAGAATTGGCAAACAAAGCATGTAAGGTGAAAACCAAGGCTGACCAAAAATAACCAATCACTTATTAGGTTTAGTCTTCTCAAATCCACAGTCAGTCATGGAGGTCAGATTCTGCTGGAGGTTTCTTCCTGCTAAAGGGGAGTTTTCCTTTCCACTGTCTTTACTTGAATGCTCAGTGTGAGAGATTTCTCTAAAGTCAATTACAGAATGCAAGTGACAGTCCATTGCTCCTAAATGCTCATCCACAAAGCTGAATACTGCAGGCCAGTAGCCTGATGTAACCTCCTGGGTCTCCATAGATCTAAACTTTTTAACTACTTTGAAGGATAAACTGAACTTTACTTAATTATTTGATAGCTAGGATTGACTTTGAATTTGTCTGTAGGATTTGATTGAATGTACTTTTTTTGAAAAGTGCCTTGAGACGACATATTTTGAAGTCACCCTATAGAAATAAACTGAATTCAATTGAATTTCATTAATAACCCAGTAAATAAATGATATTAACATATTTAAACTTGTACTGTGAACGAAAACATGTAAGTGTGGGAAAAACAGGAGAAATCTGTAAGTAAGCAAAAATCTATTCACAGCACTGCATCATAGATCTCTAGAGTATATGGTTTTTGGTGGGCTTACTTTTTGTGTTTGGAGAAACAGGTCCAGATGGTGGAAATGATCAGCAATGCCAGTCCAACTCCAATTGCAGTTACAGTGATCACAACAGTCAAAGCATCTTGGAAAAGGAAATCACATGAAGTCTAATTGATAAATCCATATTCTGCTCATTGACTCTCTAAATGAGAATAAGAATAAGGTACCAACCAAAGGAGTTCATTTTAACATAAATTGTTGATCCATTCAGGCTCCCACCAAATGTGCTAACCATCATGAAAGCTTCATACGTAGATGCAGTGTTCAGGTGCTTCAGGATCACTCTCCTGTCTTCTGCATTGGCACTCTCAACTAGAAAAATGTCCAAGGTTAAAAAACTTCAACATCATTTTACATTCAAAACAATTCAAACCTTTTAACCTACCTTTAACAGATCCATTCTCTTCCCAGTAAAAGACTTGGTAGCTCTTAATAAATCCATTCCTTTGCTGTAAAGGGATTTCATCCCATGAAACCTCTATATCTGACCACCAGGTCTTTTTAATTTGAATTTTAGGCACCACTGATGGAGCTTCAAAAAGAAAGATACACTTTATATTAGAGTGTATTTGGATTTGAATGAGCAAATTAATCATTTTCTTTCCACAAGAGGGCAACATTCCATAAGAAATGATCTGTTCCCAGAGAGCTCGCATTGTTCCTGTAATCTGAATAATGTGAAAGACTTTCTACTTGTTTAAAGTTGAGGCAACTTGACTCTTACACCTCTGTATGCTCTTTGTGTGATCCCCCGTTTGTCTTTGGTGACTTACCCTTTTGTCTCAAGTAGGCATTAACAGTCAGAGGAGGCCCCATCCCATCCTTAAACCGGGGATATACAGAGATCCCGTAGGGCTTGTAGGGCTCAAAGCTGCCTATGGATGAGAGTGTAGAGGGCAGAGTGGATCAGTGGTCACAAGCTAATAACAGTGTTTACAGGTAGGTTCAAGAAAGGAGAAAATAAGAATCTTGCTCAAAAGTGACTATTTGAGTTCATGTAGTGAGAGATGAAAGTGCAATTGTTACATGGCTTATGGAAAGATGTAAAGCAAATTCTTATTGACATACCGGTTATGATGAGACTAGAATGGTTTTTATTCACAATTTCAAAACGAATGTGGCTGAGGTCTAGATATAGTAAAGGTTTCCATTCCACCACATAATCAGTGAGACCTAAAGTCACCTCAGCTGTCCACTGGACCAGAAACGATCTGTCATCATGAGGAACAGTTGTGACATCCATGATTGCCGTGTGAGCTGAAGACATAAAAACATCACAGGTTTACAAAAAATTATGTACCAAGACACTCTATATACATTGTCTTGCTAAATTATTCATTTTGTCACATTGTAACCGCAAACGAGAAAGGAGTGCATATATTTTCACGGGACACAGCAATTTTGTCAGTGTCTCAGTTGCAGTCCAGTCTGCAGACTCTTTGAGGATGTGATTACACTCTGATGAATAAAGTTATTAACCTGCTGGAAATTCCAGGACTTTCTGTAGCCCTCAGTTCCCCTTTAGTACTGTCTATTATTTAGCTCAGCACATCAACAGAGACCAGCTTCCTTGTCCTTGCTGAAGAAAGGCATTCTTACACCATAACTCTGCCACCCTCATGTTTCATAATGGGGATTCAGATGTGTTCAAGGGTACTGCATTAATTTCTCACTATCAGAATAAATTAACATTAAGGCACAAATAAGCATATAATTTGTAGATTTTGATCTACAAAGGTGGTTTTTAAACCAATGTGCACTGCTTTGTGTTTGTCAAATAAAATCCTCCAAAAATACATTCTAGTTTGTGGTTGTAATGTGACAAAATGTGGAAAAGCTTGAGGAATATGACTCTTGCAGCATCCAGTATATTTTATTTAAATGATATGAGTTACCTTTAGGCTGGTAAATCCTAATTTCAGTGAGGGGAGATTCCCCCACACTATTCACAGCGCTCAGATACACTTTCCTTACTCTCCCAGAAAGTTGAAAAGCGCACCATTTCTCGTTAGTAGAGCATATTCTTTCTCTTTTACCACGAGGATTTGGTTTTAAGACAACATATGTCAAATTTTGGCCATTTGCACGGAACTGTTTTGATGGCTGAAACAATCAAAAAGGGGAGACTTTATACAACCCTGCATAGGTTATGAAGAAAATACTTATTTTTGACAGGCATCAAGAAATTATATAGGTACCTTCCAGAACAACTGTATGTCTAGGTTTTTGCTTGTGTGATTCCTTGATACCTTCATCCACGAGTCTAAACGTCCAGTTGGAGCTGAAAAGGAAGAGACAGCTGTCAGTGTGGCAACTTGTCAAAACTCTGAACTTCTACTCTAACTCTGTAGAAAATAAAACTTCTCCCTACAAGACAGGTCTATGGATTCACTGTCTGCATATGCGACAAAACTCAATACTTCAATTCAGCCTGTGCCGCAGAGCGAAGCAGTGAGAGATGCACAACATGACATTTGCATACACTGAAAAGATGAGAAAAAAGTGGAGAGAAAAGGTGTCAGATTGGAAAATGTTAAGAGTGGCTGGTTGTGTCACTCCGAATTGATCTGAGCCCTACCGGTCTCCAAGGTGACTCCGGATTTGCTGCTGCTCCACTCGCTCCAGGGGCCCTGCATGTAGTATCTGACTCTAATTTGGGCCAAATATCGAGTTCCATGAAGGAGACGACAGCATTCCGTGACCGCTTTGGATGGTCTCACTTGACTTACAAGAATCTGAGAAAAAAGATCACATGGACATGACATCAAATGCACTGCAAATTTTAGGTGGGCTCTAACAGTCTTCAGCAACAAGATCAAGTCTGACGCAAAACGAATTCATGGTGGTACTTTCATTTCAACAGTTTTAACTGAACTCACTGGTGTGTCGCTCATTTGGTTGCTGTCAGCAGTCTTAAGTCGGACTTCAAGGCTTAGTTGGTTGTGATGCATCCAGCTCTGCTGCTGGGACATTCTCCACTTCAGCTGCAGGCATCCTAACCTTTTAGGCTCCACACCAACCTTTTCAATACTGGGTTGGTCGAACTTAGCTGACAGAAAACAATCAAGATTAGATTTTTAGTGGGTTTTTTTTGTTTTTGATTTTTCATTTTCTTGATGAAGCATGGTTTAAATGAAAAACCAAGAGTTTGTGCATCATTATGATTACTGCTGTGATAAGAATTTAGCTTGTATAAAATTAGAAGCTGACCTTTACAAACAACCCAGAGCAACACTACTGCTAAATTTATTTCTTTAATCCTTACTGAATTCCCAAGCCATCTGGATGACAGAAATGATCTTGTCTGGTACAAAACAAAGAAAATGTTATACCATTTCTGAAATAAATACCATTTATTTCAGAAATGTTATAACATTCAGTATATTTTATTTAAATGAATGAAAAACATCATACGTTGATATGTGAGCTAGTTCTGTTACGTTTTTATTTTTCCCATTTAGATTTGTGCTTATCCTAAATAGTGTTTACCAGAGGTTTTTATTTTCATTTTATTATTTTCAGTTAATACTTGCCTGCCTGTAAAGGATCAAAAACTAATGGTCCTGAAGTTGCCACTCCAAGGTCATTCTCTGCCTTTATGTAGATCTTGATCTCACCGTACAGAACAAATTCATTACGAGGAATCGAATAGTGATGTACATCTGGTGGCAGTTCATACGTATAGTTCTCATTTAAGTCTCTGAAATGAAATACAAAGCGAGAAAAAAATGTTAGTTCAACCAGAAGTACTTACAGAACTCGATGAATCAAAGACCCTTGACATCAAACTTGACTCCTTCAACTTTATTCCTCCATTGAAAATAATTTAACATATTTACAGTTTCAGGCAGAAACCTACCTTATTTCAGTGTGCAGGGTGTACTTTGTAGGGAGGTGTGTGTCCCGCTGCCCAGGCTGCCATTCACAGTTCAAGGAACTAGGAGAGCTGAAGTTTGTCTGACAGCTCAGGTTTTGTGGCTTTTCTGGTGGGTCTAATTATACAAAAAAAATAAAATTTTAATACCAGGGTTATATATGACAATCAGTTGACTATTCCTGTTTTGAAATCAATGTTACAGTTTGGTTATTGATGGTAAGTTTATCAAATTATGTTTTATATTTAAAGGATGATCAATTTCACTGTCTATTCTGTTCTTGTATTACCTATTTCAAATGATACAGAAAATGAATTTATGCCCTTGGAATGTTTGTATTTCAGGCATGAACATAAATTTGTGTAAACTAAAATTCAACATTGTTTTATGTGTAGAATATTACTTCTGGTGTCTTCCAAATGTTTTCATAGACACTGAATGCTTCAGATGTGATGTGGAAACCAGAAACTTCAATGTATTTTATAGTGATTTTATGTAATAGACAAACATAAAGAAGCACAAAGTTGTGAAGTGGAAAAAATGTATAGATTGTTTTCAGTTTTTTTGCAGTACATAAGAGTCAGTACTCTGCAGACGCTCCGCTGTAAACAGCTGTAAGTGTCTTTGGTTGGATTTGTCAGGTTTGCAAACCCAAGTGCTTGGCGATTCTCTTTCTAAATAGGTTAGCTGGACTGGTTAAGAATGTCTGAACATTAATTTTTAAGACTTTCTCTCAAATTTATTTGCATCCCTACTTACAGTGTATAAAAGAAGTGTAATGCAGGACTCTGCATAATTTCCTTGCAGAATATTTGAGCAAGATCTGTTCATAGAAGTTCCTTTCTGAACATACTTATGCTATAAAATTCTTCTTACATCCAGCTCGGATCTTGACTCCGGTGAGAACTTGAGAACAATTCTGGATGCAGCAGAAAAGTACTGCCTCAGTGCGACTGAAGCTTGGTACAACAATTCTGGAAACCCTGTTGCTCTCATTGGCTGCAAGGCTGCTGAGAATAAGCTCATTGCCAAGGCACCACTCAATATGAACAGCTTGTCCAATAACTAGAGGGCAGTCTTCTCTGATGACACAAGTGGCTGTGACAGGTGATCCCAGAGGCACCACTGAACTTGATGTGTGGATCCTTGCACATGGTTGGATGTCGCCCTCTTGAGAAAATGAAACAAATAAAAACATGTTTGAAGTTTAGAATGCAGAAAACATTTTTTATCATCTCTCTAATTTCAAACATTGCATTTTAATCTTATTTTTATTTCAAAAATAAGATGTTTGAAATTGTCTTTCTGGCTAGTGGCTAGGTGTTTACATTTCAATTTCTGATTTTCAAAAACAACACTCACGACTTCTTGCTCCGTTTGCACAGTCTATCAGCACAGCGATCACCAACATCCATGTGGATGTCATCATGACATAACCTGTTGAGCAAACACGTCGAGAGGCATCAATTGAAAATCGAAAGCTTTGCATGCCACATCACAACATGCCATTCCTTTCCAAGTGATGCAGTTTTGTTGTAAAAGAAGAATTACAGTGATAACATGTATTGGTTAAAAATGAATCACAGGCATGGTGTTTTGTACATTTCACTGGGATTCACAGTATACCCAGTATTTTTGTGTAAGCAGCTTGCATTCATTGCCTTTGAAATCTAGAAAATCAAAAGCTTTTTTTCTGCAAGACGCAGCAGAATAATAATAGCTCACAGAAGTTTTAGGAATAACCCAACCATCAACTCACACTGTAGGTTTTCTATAGGATTTCAGTTTGGGGTCTAAGATGGCAATGGAAGTAGGTTGATTTTGTATCTGTTGAACCATAGACACCAAAGTGGCCCATTTTCTACTTATCAGTGATATCCACTCGATTCATCATCCTTCTGGTATTTCAGAGTTCATAATGTCATTTACTCTAAAAGGGGTTCCATGGCCTTGTAAGAGAAACAGCCCCGCAGTTCTAAACATTACCTTAAAGTCCAGTTTACGCTGTGTCAAAACCTTGTGCATTTCCGTTTTATTGCTTTAGCTTATGTATCTATACTAAAAACTAGTGGTTATTTGAAGTTTTCACATCAGGGAGAGCCAAAATGATTTTCTGCGCCACATGTACACCGACACGTAAAGCAAAAATCTAAGGTCTGATGTTTTTTAGTGAGATGTGTTCACTTCAAGCAGGTTTAAAACACTCAAAGTTGAAGATGACAAGGACAAATTTATAGCAGTGATTAAAGTTTTGTGAGAAAATCCTGCAGTCTGGCTGCTTCTATCAGTGACTGCTAATTATTGCCCTCCTTTGCCCTGCCATAAGTGCTTCTACAGCTGTCTGCCCATCTTTATTTTCTCTACCTCATTTTAAAGCCTGACAGATTGTAATAAGAGCGTAAACACCCTGTAGTTGCTGCCCCATCATCATTAAACTGGTATTTTTTTGAGAAGATATTGCGGCAGCAACAAATCATATAGTTTGAGCTTATCTGCAATCATGCCATCTTAGATTAAAATGCTTGAAACATCAATAATGTAAAAAATTTAACATTTACATGTTAAGTTTTCATCATTTAATTTACATCATTGTGAATAAAATGATGTCATAACATAACATACAGTAACTGCCACCTGTTTCAGGCAGCTAGTCTTTTTGGGTGTTTTTTTTTGTTTTATTTTTTTTACAAAAAATGCTAGGTGTGGAGCTGAGTTCATTGTTATTATTATAAAAAAATCTATCTTATTGAAAACTTAACAGTGGGTCAACAAACTAAATCTGTTACAACATAGATGTGGGAGGACATTGATCTTGAAATACTCACCATTACACAAGCAAAGATGTTCAGATGTGAAGAAAATCTGATTACCAACTCACAAAGCACCAGCATAAAAATCTTGCCTTTACAGCATCGTTGTGTTTCTGTGTGTGAAAAGAGAAACAAGAAACTGTAAAGGTGTGAAAAGAATAATCCCAAGAAGGAAACGCGATTTCTTTTTCCATATAAAAACACAGCTGCGGCTATCAATTCAAGACATGCAGTACATGTTGCATGTAAAATGTATATATTTTTTTAAATCACTGTATTTTCATGATGCCATTTTTATTATTCAACATATAGAGATTCACGTTACCATATATAAATCTGTTTATGGTTTAATGACTAGAAAACTGTACAATGTCTGTAATACTAAAAACAAAAATCGGGACACAAATAATTTCTATCTCAGCAAATACAGTGAGAATCTACAGGTGCTTGACATTCAGATATTTTGCAATTCTGTTTTTTCCATTCTTGTTCATGACGTCTTGGATCCGTCAGGCCTAAGTTCATCTTGGGCATATCTTGTACCTAACTTGACAAACAATGACCTAAAGTCATTTTCTGAAGTCTGCTCTAAGAAAATGTTGAGACTCCAAAAAAATAATATCTACCATCAGGTGGTGCAAAGTTATTTTTGCTTGCTCAAAGTTCAAGTGAACTAGTCAAAAATAATCCATTCATTAGAGGTGCAATATCAAGTCTCTATAAAGTAGTGATAATTTAAAAAATATTTTTTTCATGAGATTTGAGCCTTTTTATGATCATAATAAGTTATGAAAATACTTTACCACAAAGAGAAATTAAACAAATAGCTCAAAATATGGAATATGATTAACCATAATACATTATAAAGGAAAATTATTTGCAATAAACATCAGTGTCCTGTTGTATTCTATAACGCTTATTTTTATCTGGTGAGAAAAAGCCACAATCTAAAAGAGAACCAAAAAAGGGAAAAACATGCAAGTATATTTCCTGGGGGATTTATGGAGCTCACTGCTGCACTGATGTCATTGCACTGAGATAATAAGTTAACAATAAAACAATCTGAGGTTAGCTTGATTGTGGGGACATTTAAAGAAACATACATGATGCAAAGTACAACTTCATGGATGACTATGTTGGGACACTACAGTCCATTATGTACAAAGTTGCTTGTTTTCAGCAGTGGTGCTCAACTCCAGTCCTCAAGATTGTCCTGCTGGTATTTGATTTGTTTGTTCTAGAATGAACTTTGTGTGTTGGTTAAATTACCTCTTAGTCATCTCATCAAGTTCTGCAGAGGCTACAGAACCATCTTTTGATTCAAGGCGAGTCTAATGAGGGAATCATGTAAAACATGAAGGACACCAGCCCTTGAGGTTTGGAGCAAAAATATGCAAACAGACAAAAAGAAAGCAAAGTAAAATTGGTACTATCAGAGCTGATGTAAGGTGTGTAAAAGTAAATGTCAAGATCCTTGTGAGTTGAAAGTTAACATTTTGTTAGAGCTATAATCATAGTTATCTGCCAAATACTTGAGTGCATTGACCACATTTATCAGCATCACCAATTTATTGCTTCCAAAACAGAAAGTTAAGATAATATTTTTATAATGCGTATAATAACTGATGTGATGCCACACAGGTTCCTTTGGCTGATTATACACGTGTGTTTGAAAGGAGAAAATAAAACTTCCACAGCGCTCCGTTGTAAGGATACAAAAAAAACAAATTTATTCCAAGGTTTTCGGCGTCATCCTTTACACGAGCATTCTTAGCTCTCTCTACAAACAAACTACGGTTAAAAAACCGTGTGGCTCTGTGGATCTTACTTGCAGCGACTCCTCTTCTTTCTTCTATCTACCCTTCGTTAACGCTCCAGCACCGCCCCCCTCCTTCGCATAAACAGCGAACCAAGGTACAAAACATACAAACTTCAAATAAAGTCATTCACAATAAAACACCATGAAATTAACCACATGCAATACAACAAAGCACCTACCAAATTACTAAATAAACAAGTTTTAACAGTAACTGAATATCCTGTACATTAAATTGGCCTCCACAACTGATCTAATGCTAAAAGCAGAGACAAAGGTTCTCATGTGATTTCACGTTTCAGACAGACATTATGACATACATTTGTGTGAAATTCATACCAATATGTGAGACCACAGCAGTAAACAAGTTCCTCTGTCTGCTTCTAATTAACAGAGACTGGGTTGTGGGAAGATATGTCTAGGAGTTAAACCCAGAACTCCTTTTTCCTAGAGACATTCTCTAAATAATTCATCTGTTTACAGGTGAAGGGATACAAAGCAAGTGAATTGCTTTTAAAGACACATAATTAAGCTTCTTTCCTCCCTAGAGGTTGATCTCCATCGAGACCCTGTTTGTGGAGTTCATGGTGTAGTTGTGAAGAGCTGTGTTTATCTCTCCCTTTTAGCCTTTGGGATCGGTCTGAAGCAGAGGAGTTCAAATGTTTGATAGGATGGAGAGGCAGCTGGACAGACCAAGAGGGACATTGTCTGCAGTAATGTGGGCGCTGCTCCAGTCTGTAGTGATCTAGTGGTTTGTCAATATTTCACCCTTCACCTCTGGTCTTGAAGCCTGAATCATGACCAACAGAATGAGATCCTGAATACTAGGATTATCGTCATCCAGTGGGAGCCTGAAGAGCCACTGCTCCTCTGATTTAAAAGGAGTCATCTGATCAGGCAACTGATTGGGATGCCTCCCAGATGTTTTCCTTTGGAAACACCAGAGCAGACCCAAAATAGTACCTATTTGTCCCTTCTGGTCTGGAAACACCTTAGAATGAGCGGAGCTAAAAGATGTTGATTTATTTAAAGGTATTTGGGCTAACAAAAAAAAAACTTTACATAAACATGGATTGTTTATGTAAAGTTGCAGAAATGTGACTCATAATTTAAGTCATTTGCAGCTATCACTCAAACTGTGAGATTTCTCCTCTTTGTCCATAACTGAATATTTGATGTTTGTTTTGCAATGAGAGCGAAATGGAATTTCTCCCATTTTTCTTATCAGCTCTTTGCAAAAAGGCCTCCACTTTCCCTTCTTGCCTTTTTAAGAATTCCTGCTCACCACTAATGGATAATTGCCTGCAGTTGTAACAAAAGACAAACAAGAAAAAGACAGAAACAGAAATAGTCAGAGACGGACAGAGTATTAAACATTGAGTGTATTTTGTCAAAACAAGCAAACATGAATTGTTCCTGATTCAAAAATGCAAATACATGTTTGGCATTTTCCTTTTGTTTCACAGATGGTGCAATGTGTAAAGAAATGTTGTCCTCTTGTCTCTGTACATTTCCTTTCCTGTTGCTTTCAGGGGTTAGTTACACAACGCCCACTCACAGGATTTGGCAATATCCTTCACACTACTAGTTCCTCTTTTGTGGACTTATTTCTCATGTCAGGTTTTGTATTTTGAATAGAGAATTTATTTTTAAAATTTTGTCTCTATATCTGAACAATGATGAATTAAAACACAGTTTAGTAAAATTCAATCTAAGATTTTGTGTCAGCATTTACTAAAGTCCCACATTCCTAGAAAAAAGCAATCAGTTTCACATCCTCTTTTTTTCATGATAGAAGAAGAATGTGCTTTCAATACCACAAAACTCAAGTACGCATGTCATCGCTTTGAATCAAGGATTTTACAGTTTTCACAAAGATAAACAAGCTGACCACACTGTCAAAAATAATAGTTAAAATAAAACACTTCTTGATGTTTTTTGTACATGCTTTACAGTCACAAAAGCGTTAAGGTGAAGGATAAATGACACAGACTGGACACAAAAATTTGAGTAGTCTTAAAATGAAATTAAAAATGTCTTTTCAGCATTACCGCTTGTACTTGAGTCACTTAAAACACAAGTTTTGTGAAGTTTTCATTTTCAATCTGGGAAAAGGATCATAATGAAAGGAGCAGCAAATTGCTTGATGCGAAGATAAAGGAGAGCCATCAGAGAGGCTTGCCACTCACCACACAGCAGCTGCAGCCGACCGAGAAAGACAAGAGGCTCTCATCAACCCTGATAGCACCAGATGAAATGGTTTGGCTCAAAGCGGCTCAGATTGGAGGACGTTCGTGTGTGTGTGTAAGCCAAGCCGCAGAGGCAGCAACACTAACATCCTTGTTTTGAATTTGATTTGTGAAACTTCACTATTTTCCAGGAAGAAACGAATGACTGATGGGGCCCTATTCTGGGAAGGAAAAGTGGGGTGTTTAAATTACCAGCATAGTTTCAAAAGAAAAGAGATAGCTGGTTCGTCTAAAAAATTTCAAATATGGAATAAAGGACATTTTGCAGGTGGCTTTTGAATATTTTCCATTTTTGCACCATGTACTGCGATTGTCAAAAAAAGCTAAGAATTATCCATCAACTTATGTCCAATAAATCTCATTGGTGCTTTATTGACCATTACAATTTAGTTTTTTAACAAGACGCTGATATGAAATGCAGGAAAATCTCTGCAGCTGCCACAGGTGGCACTTTGCTGCTTTTAGCAGTACTCATAAGAAACTACTATATCTAAACTTTTTGCAAACTAAGTATGAAGTCAGTTAGCTTGCATGTAAAGTTCATAAACAACAACAGGTGATTTCTTACGATTCCACATTAATCTGACAAGTAGCTGTGCAGGACAATCTCAGGATATCTTTTGTTTCTGAAATACACAGACCAGGCTGCATGGCATTGACAATCACTTCAATCCCCATTACTTACCCATTCTGAACACATTTTGGTTTGAACTTCAACAAATCTTTACTGTTTATAGATTTCCAAATGCAGTTGCTTCAGTGTGATGGGGTGATTCACTGTGTTGACAAGCTACATAAAGATGCTGGTAAGTACATGTCTTAAAAATTAAAGAGACATGGAGGTTGCACATTACATTGCGTGTCTGAAAGATTTATTCACACACAAATTGCCAAAAGAAATTGTTATTGAAGCTATTATTGCGCATGGAACACATTGGAGCTGCGCTGGATGTGGAGGTTGGTTACAGATCTTTCTCTCTACCTCTTGATTCCAAAGAGCCTTTCTGTTCACTTCGAAATGACATAAATACAGTAAATCAGATTTCTTTGTTGTTATTGTCTTGTTACAAAAAAATTTAGCTTAGGTTGTCTTGAAATCAACTTATGTTGTCTTGGCAATATGGTAGTACTTAGCAAGTTAGTACCTGTCACAAAATGTATGTTAATCATTATTCTACCTTGTGAGTCCAGGGAGCGTTTTTCCTGAAAGGATGAGATGGTTCTACATCAAGAAGACCCCCAATGTTGAGGGTGACCTTTACTTCAAAATGCCATCATCTCCCTCTCTCAGCAGGTTGACACTTTTGTCTGCATGGTAATAGAACAAGCTTTTAAATGGGATTGTAAGCCGTGGCTTAACCCTCCCAAGGGCGCTTCGAAACTGGTTGCCATATCCCATTTATTAGCGTGTTAAGTCCTAAAATGATCCCATTGATGAGGAGTCATTTCAAACGGTGAGAGAGATGCGCCAGTGAGCTCAACCACTAAACTTTTAATCTAACAGCTGCATCTCTGCTCTGTCACTAAGCTGCCCTTAAAATCATAATAGGGTCTAACTCTTAATCAAGAGGCCTCCAGAGGAAGAAATAAATGCAAGCGGCGGTGGGTTTCAGAGCAGGAATCATCGGGAGAGGAGAAAAGCAGGCCCTAATTAAAAACACATTAACTGGTTATCATGAGTTGACATATTTTGCTTGATCTTATTTCCTAATCAGCACTAATGAACAAAGTGTTCTCCATCCACTGGGTATTACATGCAACGTTTCAGTGAGCAGTAAAATTAGCAGAGGGTCCCGGAGCTAAGCTGAACAAACGAAGCTCGGCTTGGTTTGATTGCAGTTCTTGTACTTTGCTTAACAGAATATTGTCTCGGCTTTCGATTCTTGCTCACATTTGATATGTAGCTTACCCCAAATCAGTCACTTCTGAAAACAAAAAATAAAATCATTTTTTCATTTCATGATGTACAGAGAAGTACTACTGTTAACTTTAATCACAGCTGCTGTTGTCATTGCTGAGGCTAGTAACAGAGATTCATTTTTGGGTTTAAACATCATTTAACTAAACTGTTTTTAATGTTACGTAAAAAAATAAATAAAAAAAATAAAAAAAAGGGGTTATGATCCAGTTTAAAATGAGCCACACAAAAAAAGGAAAACTGACTATTGTCAGAGAAAAGTACTGACTAATTCATGCTCAAAAAATTTTAAGCATTGGGAGGAGATTGTTCTTACGAATTTAGAAGTTGTTCTTACTTAAGAAAATTTATATTGGATCAACATTTTATCAACTAACTTAATCCCAGGTATATAAAATACCACTTTCGTTGTGGTAATTATAAAGGAGATATATCCTTTATATCTCCTTTATAAGGAGTGAAAGGAGACTTTGTCCAATTCACTAACCAGTTATTTAAATAATAAAATGTGGTTTTTATTATTTATACACGACGCATAAAAATATTATGATATTCAGCATGTTTTTTTTCTTGGTTCTTAAATGGAGGAAGTTGCAGTGTTGCAGTAGATCCCCACATTGGGAACTTGGATATGAAACAATTGCAACACACTCAAAACCCACTACATGTGACTAATGAGATGTTTTTCTCGACATAAAATGAGCATTTTACTGGATTTCTCTTTTTTAGGTTTCAGGAAAACTGAAATAAAGACCACTGACAGACCAGAACAATATGATCCAATCAAATTTGAGTAGCAGTCATTCAGGCTCACACTCTACCTTAGACGTTTCAAGACCGTTCAGCATTTTTTTGCAATGTGACAAATCAATAAGTAAGGCAGAGATATGTGGGACCTACCTCATGTGATACAAAATCATTCAAGAATTTAATACATTATATATATATATATATATATAT
>CAEGAE010011712.1:0-73660 GCA_903067095.1 Girardinus metallicus | reverse complement strand
GTGGGGGGGTGTGGGGGGTGGGGGGGGTGGGGGGGGGGGGGGGGGGTGGGGGTTTTGTGGTGGGGGGGGTGGGGGGTGGGGGGGGGGGGGGGGGGGGGGGGGGGTGGGAGGGGTTTGATTCAAGGGGAAAAGAGAGACGCGGCTGCTGTTTTTGACAGACTGGCACCAGAGGGAGGGGATTTGCTATACGTGAGCGGTGTCGGTTAACCGGAGTCGCAGATTTAGCCAACAGCTTCAGCTGTTGAGCAAAGAGGAGTTTTCGTTGACTTTGACTGAAGGTGAATTCACATGAATTCACAACAAATGGAAGAAATGTTATTAGTTAGGAGGGGTAAACTTTTACCGAGGTACATGGAGCTACCGTCTGCTTTGTGACGTCATTTAATTACCGCGAGTAATTTGGTGTAGTTGAGGCTTTTCTGACAGGTGTTTAACATGACGTTTTAGATTGAAGACACAAAACACAACTGGTGCTTATTCACAAACATCACATCTGGTGGGGGGGGGGGAGCATTCAAGGAACAGTTAAAAAAATAAATGAATAAAAGGCAATCAAATGAAAACGTTGCAGAACCGAGGCGCCACGTAAATAGGCTGTTTTTGTTGGTAATGAGCCAATGAACATAATAGTTTCATGTTGACTCATCACAACTGGGATAAAATACCAGAGAGCGTAAGAAAGTATCAATCTTTTAAATCTACTAACTTAAGATGATAGCTCCTTGGATTATCAAATGTGTAGACATATTTGATTCATATTGATCGTGATTCTTACCTTCACTGGGTTTCAATATTCATAGACGTCTGGTCAATAAAGTCACCTTTATGTCTTTATGCAAAGTAAAAGGGAGCTGTAGGAAGGCGATGTTGCGTCATCATGGCGGACCGGTTGTTTCTCTGCCAACTACAAGATGATCTCTTTTTTTTTTTTTTTTTTCCACTGCATAAAAGTTACAAAGCCAACGCTGAAATGAGAAGGAAGCGAATGACTAATTACAGAAATAATTAATATTCATGGAATTAAAGACAAACACTGAATATCAAATAATCAATGGGGAAATACATTTATATTCATAGAAGTAACTGAAAATGAATAAATTTGAATAAAGATGTCCAGACATGAATGATTTTTGATTTTCACCAGCCCAATTGTGTTACTTTCCAGTCCTTCATGGCTGGATGTCCAAGACAGATGAGAAAACACACACTGTGTCGCCACTGTCAGACACACACCCACTAAACATAAGACGGCTAATTACAAAAACAATCATCAATAAACGAGCAGCTTCTTCATGTAAAGCCATGGAATAAGCTCTGTCCAGAATATGCCTTTTTTCCCCTAAACTTCTCAATATGGAACAAGTATTAATTTATTTAAAACTGATGATTTCTTTTTTATATTATGTGATAAATCTGACATTTTATTCATCTTAAAATCCTTGTTTTTTATGTGCTTTTGTTTATTGTATTCCCTATTGATCTTTTTTGTACCTTCCACTGGGACTGTAGATGGAAATTAGCTGGAAGCAAGTGATAATCTGATGCAATACCTATATTTTCTATATAATCAGTGTTTTCTGTAAATTATCCTAGTTAAGTGAGTAAATCAAGAAAAAAAACGAGTGCAGTACCTTTCTATCCTTACATTAATTGCTTGTATTCATTTTTAAAGACACGTCACGGGATGATACAATATATTTTCTAACCATTTTCATTTGATTTGATTTCAAGGTTATGATGTTCGGGAGCACAACTACGGACCAAATCACTCCAAAGTCTTTGTGTGCTACAGTATGGCGTAACGTGACACATTAGCATGTATTTGCATATGTAACAGTAAACTTCGCCGTATTCGCGGGAACTCGCAGGAATAAATCCCGGGAGACAAAGATCAGCACTCACAGAGATGCAAACACAAAGCAGGGAGATGCTAAAGAAAAAGCAGGAGCCGAGTGGACAAAACACACACGAAAACACACAAACGCCTCATCTCACACGTTCAGACGCAGACGCCGCGGCAGACACGCGTTCCCAGCATGCAGCGCTCACAGCTGAGAAAACAGATTGGCTTTGTTTGTTTGTTGGGTCTCCTCTCCTTGTTTGTTTGCTGTGCGTCAGCCAATGGAAAACTAGCATCTTGAGGATCATTAAGGGGCTAAAGGGGGCTCGTTCCATCTTCCAGAGCGCGCGTCTCGTCGGCGTCCGTGTTGATATGTGTAAACACGTGTCTGAAGGGGCGTTTGGGTGTTTCGGGAGGAGTTGCAAACATCCATGACAGGCGGCCACAAAATAAAGACAAAAAAAAAAAAAGAAACCCAAGATGATTAGCGGTGCTTTGGAGAGAGCAGGTGCTTGCCACTCAATCTTTCATGTTGTCCCACAATTCATGCCGGTTTGCTGTAAACACGCTGACAGGCGGCTCCTCCTCGACGGCCTGCAGACAAAATATTTGCCTGCCAGCGTGTCGGCTTTGGCCGCAGCAGGAGCCCGCATCCGTTTAGCAAGCCAAGTTGTGACTGACTCGCATTTCTGTTGCAGGTCTGAATTTTTTAAGCAATCGACTGAGATTAATGCACGCTGTTACGGAGAAGCGGTTTCCCCTTCCGCTTCCCTCATTTCCAGTTTTTTTTTCCCCCTCAAAGCTGCGGTATGTAACTTTTAAAACAACCTGGAGGTGAGACGCAGTTTGACAGGACCAACGACTTTGGAGTGGTTGTAGTTTTGCTGCTGAACATGATGACCTTGAAATCAGTTTCAAATGGTTAAAAGCGATTCTATCACCCAATGATGTGCCTTTAAAATGAATACGAGCAATTAATGTAAGGGTAGAAAGAAACTGTTTGCTTTTACAGCTGATTTATTCATTTAACGAGGCTCATTTAGAGGTTTTTGCGTATTTGTTTAAACTGTCACTATGTTATGACAGTTTCATATGAGATCAGACAGATCTTCTGCCAGTGCTAACTAGAAACAACCAATCAGAGCCATGAGGAGGATCCTAGTGCTGTTATTCATGCTTGTGTACGCAGTTCTCATATAACCCTTTCTTTCTGCTACGCTTCCATCAACTTTCAGGCTAGTTAGCGTGGCCGCCATGACGGGGGATAAACAGTTTTCTCCATCATTTAGTGAGCATGATTTACAGCGCTAAGACCCGCCTCATGACTCTGATTGGCTGCTTTTGGCCGGGAGCGATTCGTTTCTTCAGACGGCAACAGCATCACCAGGCAGAAATGGTGGAAAATAATATTTTTTTTTTCACAGATTGTCCGTCTCGTATTACCCTGTCAGCACATAGTGACAGTTTGAACAAATGTGTAAAAAACATTTCTTTTATAAAAGTTGCACACTGCTGCGACAGACTGGTGACCTGTCCAGGGTGTACCCCGCCTCTCACCCGGAACGTAGCTGGAGATAGGCACCAGCAACCCTGCCGACCCCATTAAGGGACAAGGGTGAACAGAAAATGGATGGATGGAAGTTGCACACTGCAGCTTTAAGAAATTAAACCATCAATTGATAACTGAATTTTGTGTTGACTTGGGTGGCCTTTGTCTTTGACGAAGGTGCAACAGATGTTTGATCTGAAACATTTAAGTGTGATGAAGAAGCAGAAAGCAGTAGCAGTCTGTTAATCACAGGGAACACAGGCCGTTTGGTTCCAGGGCCATTACTGAGCTTCGTGTTGGGTCGGCAATCATTAGCAGGGATAGGTGGGGAGTTTAAAGTACGCTGCAGCAGTGGTGGAAATTAAGACACCCCACTGTAGATGATGATTGCGTTTGTCAGTGCCCCCCTGTTCAACACCCCCACACTGCCTCTTTGTGTGTCCAGCTCTCATTTACTTCCACAAGCCTCCTCTCTCTCTTCTCTCCTTCCCACCTCCTTCGTCTTTTTCCGGCTCCACTTTTTGTTTGTCTGTCTGTTTCTTTTTTTCTTTTTTTTTTTTTGCTTTTTATCCTCACCCTCTTTTCTGTCTCTGTTCTCACACTACACACTGTCAAGAAGCGGCTCATCAGACGAAGACATCCATCCAAATGGCTGGCTTTGTCAAAACAAACTGAGACAAACATTCCCCCCGAACAAAAAGAAGACGCAGCTTGAGCAGCAACACCTCTCTGATGTTTTCAGGCCTCTGGCTGTGCTAACAACAGAATAAGTGTTGTTTGTGCGTCTGGAACATTTCACTATTCCGCCTGCCCCCCCCCCGCCATCCCCTTTGTGTCATTTGCTCCCTATGCCAAGACGCCAGCTGGATGCTACTGCAACAGTCACACCTATGGATGTCTGCCAGTTAAATGTAGCTGCCAATTAACAAAAGTCAAGGTTGCGTTTGTTGTTGCGCGCGCTCCCGTCCGGAGAGCTCTGCAGAGCCTTGCGTCGGTCGAGCCCGGAAGAGACGCTTCGCCCCGAACGCCTCACGATTCTCTTCTCTCGCTTTTTGTTTTTCAGCTTAGAGCCCATGCGGTGGACATGAACGGGAACCAGGTGGAGAACCCCATAGACCTGTACATCTACGTGATTGACATGAACGACAACAGACCCGAGTTTCAAAACCAGGTTTACAACGGCTCAGTGGCTGAAGGGTCCAAACCAGGTAAGACGGTTCAACGGCTCTGCGAATGTGGAAAACTGTGGCTCAGACAAAGTCACGTCAGCGATGAATCAGTTTGTTTCAAGCAGTCTGAGCTGTGAATGGTTAGGTCATTGTTATGGTCGACTGCTCGAGCAACAGCAGTCATTTCACAGTGCGGTTCACGGTCATACAAACGTCCTCATCGGGTCGCTAACGCTGCTAACACTTTTTGCTGCATTTCACAGTTTCGCCACAAGATGTCAGTAAATCTGAGAGCTTCCTCCTTAACGCTGCCTCTACTATAAATTCTGAATTAGACACTTGTAAAACTTCTCATACCCGCCTTTATACAGTTTGTATGTGTGTAGTGACAAACTTCAATGTATTTTATTGCGTTTGATCTGATAGGCCAGCAGAAAATATTCTTAATGTGGAAGGAAAATGGCACAGGTCTTTCAAAACAAAAGAAAATAAAATCTAAGAAGTATAACGCTACCATAAGTCGGCTCTTTGTAGATCCATCTCACTGACTTTTGAGTCTTTTGGGGCATTTTTGCAAATACAGACTGTAATCCTTACTGCCTCGAGTTATTCTTAATTGAATTTCGATCAGGGTCATTTTAATGCGCACATTTGGTTTTTATTTGAATCGTTGCATTGCAGTTCTGGCGCATAGAGGAAAGGTATTAGGATTGATCAGGGAGCCACTTTAGCTTATTAACCCAACTCAGACAAACTAGCTCTATCAGCATGGTGCGTTCTTAAAGACAAGTCAAAAATGTTCAGCTGAGGAAATTTAAATGGTCTGGTTGGAATTTCCTGAAACCACAGATTTTGTGTTTTCTTATTTTTATTATGGCATTTCATTTTCTTCGTTCATTTTTCTACCGCCAAATAAGAAACTGGTTAAATTTGACCTTTTTTACAATCAAAAAATCAAAGAACGTCTTGTTTGTTGTATTTTCTCTCTGGTTTCTGATTAGAAAATCCAATTACCAGAACATAAACGGATCTTTTTTGCTCACTAATTCTCTCTCTCTCACTTTACACTGAGATTAAATTGCATACTAATTGCTAGGAGTGTAACTACACACATATTCACACCGAAAAAATTCCATACGCACTTTTTATTCACGTGTGCTGAATAAATGGTGTAGTCCATGAAAAGTAATCCATGAAAATTGTTGAGGTGCAGAACTAAGCGTGCAAAGCAGCTTTTAAGAATGACAACAAAGCGGAAACGATTCCCAGCTTGTTGACAAAACACATTTTCACAATTGCTGTGGTTCCATTAAATAAGAAATGCAATTAAAATCACACTTAAATAAGTTTGTACACTAAAAAAAATTAAAAATGATGTAAACACATGAGATCTATTTATATTTTATGGTCAACGGAAACGCAGCCGGTGATCGACAGTAGCTGCGTTTCCGTTGACCACGTAATTGCACAAATTGGATTTACGTAAATACATTTGTTCAATGGAAACTCATCATTTAAAAAAAAAAACAACAATTAAACAGTTTGTAATAAAAAATGTTTGCGCTAGGATGAGGTGGTTTTTCGGCTGTATCAAAAAAATGTATTTCGCGTCACACGAGTCGTGTGATCAACAACCGGATGTCACTACTGGCGGAGAAGACGACAAAGACAACAGGAAGCGGGAGGAGGATGATGTTTTTAATGACTTGAATGAATTATTTGTATGTGATTTTTTGCTTTTTTTATTTATTGGAAACACTGCAATTGTGAAATTGACGTTAGCGAGCTATTGGCAGTGTTTTGTGCACATTTGTATTGGGAACGCAGCTAGAGAAAGCAAATACAAATGGAGCCAAAACAGCACTTCTAATTTAAAACAAATGTTGATGTCTACATCATTTAGCTTTAGCTCATGTACCTTATGTGATTATGATAACCAGTCATATTTAAAGCAACAAAGTCGTTATATTGGTTAGACGCCCTTTAAGTTCAGCGAGATACAAATTAAACTTTAACTAGCCTTTTTTTTGTATATAACTCAAATGAAGCCTCAGCAGGATTGTCACTTCAATATGCTTCCATAAAACTTCAATATTTTATTCCAGCTGTATGTTATATGCTCGTGCTGTTTTCAATCCAGTTTGAGCATAAAAAGCCAGAAAAGTCCCGAATCAATCACAGAGACAGAATCTATATGAAACTTGAGCGTATTGATGATGTTTCTGCCTTTTTATTGAGTTACTGAGAACAAAGCACATGCTCGGCGTTCCGCCGCGCCTCGGAACAGGAGGCAGCGCTGCTTTTACTCATGTGAGAACTCCGACTTGACTCCATTTCTAATTGTCTGAGTCACACGGAGCCATAAAGCACCTTTAAATGCCAGAAAGTAATAATTTAATATTAAAACCATTAAAATTAATGCATGAAAAATAATCACTCCGACTAACACTTCTGTGTGGTTTCAAGCTGTTCTCTGCCGAGGATTACTAATGCAATAATCCATCTGGAGCCGACTTTAGACTGATTTATGAGTTGCTAAAAGGTTTTAATGGATTAGTTATATTTAATTAATACCACGAATTGCAGGGAGAAAAAGTTGCTTTAATGCTTGAACTCTTGTTACTCAAGGATTCCCGCATGCTATGGCCGCCGCCCCCCTTGCCCCCCAGGACAAATGCGATCGCGTCGTCCCCTCGGAAAGCCTCGCGTGAGGATTTCTACGACGTCAGACGTAGCCGACTTCCTGGGATGTCTGCGCCCCAGATCCCCCGGGGTTCCCGCACGCATCGTTATCAGAATCCGCAAAGCGTTGCGGCTCTTCCCTCAGAGTTGGGGAGCTGGGGGTTTCTGTGGTCAGCGGCGAGACTTGGGAGACGTGAGCAGAATATGCTCGAGTGTTTCTCAAGTCTCGACAGAGGAAAAGAGCCCTTGTTCTAACAATCGGACCCCTCACCCCCCCCCCGAGGACCCCGTGTTTATCTTTGTAGCGATCAGATATTGTTCTGCTGCGAAGTTTAATCTCGGGGGGATTTGTAAACAATATAGGAAGGCGTGTTGTGGATGTGCGAGCAATGGATGAGCAAGTGTGCGGTTGCGTGTGCTTGTCTTCTACCCAGCGGAGCGTGGGTCTATCTACAGAGCTCCTAATTAGCGGGGCCAACCAGACATCCCAAAAGCTCCTTCCTTTTGTTTTCCAATCGGAGGCTCTCTGCGTGCCTTAAGAAATGCGAGAGCAGACGACAAAAGGAGTTTTGTATCGAGCAGAGTGAAATCGGCGGCTCTTATTAGTGAGAAACGCATCCCGCTATGAGTGGAGTAATTGCTCTTCCCTTTCATTGATCAGCGTCTGCCATGTACTATTTGTTTGCGGAGCGCACTTTGTTAGGTGTCAAAAAGAGAATAGCATAAGTGAGGAGTTCAGCCCTTTTTGTCTCCCTTTTTCTTTTTTTTTCTTTTTTTTAACACGGCCATTGTTCCCTGAACTGCTGAATTTTAATTAAAGAAAGGAAGAAAGAAAAAGACAATGTGTTTGCCTAATTGCCTATTTAGCTGAAGAAAACAAGAAGTGATTGTGATTCATCTCCAGTTGAGTCTCAAGGAGGCGTACTTTTATTTTTTATTTTATTTTTTTTTTCTAGGCTATTTGATCCTCTGATATGTCCCCTGCCAGTTAAAGATTTTACTCACCATAAACGTACCTGGTTTATACCTGGAGTTAATTGCCTCAGATTTATGCCGAAGCTGGTTTTCATAGCCTCGGGCTCTGATTCATCCCCTGCAGTTAAAGAACCCGGCCACATCTGAGATACGAGCCCGAGCCGAAGTACGTTAATAGTTTTAGATCTGACTTTAACTCGTTTTGTTTTGTTGTTTTTTTTAACTCTTCCTTCCTTGAAAGACGATCGACTTTCAAGGAAAGAACAAAGAAGACCGGAAGACTGTGAGACTTCCTGAGGTTTAAGGGTTCAGCTTTGTTTGGTCCGGTTCATTTGGGGAGTTGTCGAACTCTGACGCGGACTAAAAAAATAAAACAAGATGAAGTGAACTCTGGCAGTATCAATGCGTATGTGGATGCCAAGCGGACCGGAGGCCGCTCCACAAGCAGGAAGCTAACTATAGTGCAGGGAATTCTGGGTAAAACACAAGAGCCTGGTGCTAGCGGGACAAATGCCACTTGGTCTTTTATCAAAAGCCGAAGATAAATCCTCAAACCGCTAAAATCAGATTTTTGGTTACATTTTGTGAAGAAGGAAGGAAGCTGCACTCAGCGTCTTCTTCTGAGGCTTTTGTGTGGTTTCCTTCACTGGCGCCTTCACAGCCCTGTTTGATACAGAGCAGCGTGACAAGTGAACAGCACCAGCTGGAAATGTAACAAATGTTTCTCTCTTGGTCCCCAATAGAATGAAGTCTACAAGTGTAAAAAAAAAAAAACCCAACAAAAAACAGGGATTTATGGCTCCTCTTGATGGGTGGACAGATTATCTGTTACGTCTCTCGCCATAAATCAATTAATTGCGTGATAAATTGAAACGAGACCAGTAATTTCCATTTTCATGATTAATAGTTTCTTCCTTTTCTCTTACTTTGTACCAAAAACGGGATGATATAAGTCTTCAGTCTGGTAGATTGGTCTCAGCTAAACGTTGTTTTGAAAGCCACTTTTTGCTCACAGAGACTTCATGGTTCATTATATTTGTTGTTGCTGTTTTTTTGTTTGTTTATTTTAGATATCTAAAATGTTATCTGGGTCCAGAGTTAAATATTCATTAGACGTTTGTTGGTCTCTGACTATGTCTGTTATAAGATCATAACCATTTTGCGACTCAAAACAACATTATTATCATTTATCGCAACAACTTTTGGGACAATTTATCGTCCTGCAAAATGTATCATGATAGTGATTTAAATATCATGTGCATCAAGTAATCCGCTTCTTTTCTATTATTATACAAATTCTCTTTTTCCACTGCCGATACTGGTGCTATCTCGTTATAACGATATCAATTTGTTCATTAAATGCGACATTTTCAGCAACAAAGGTTGGCATGTAAGCTTCCTGGATTCACGTTCATCCAGGCTTCAGAGAACATGAAACCTCTCCAGTCTAAACCTCCTCTCACCTCTGGTGACCTGTGTTGTGCTTAAAGCGTTTACACGCGTCCTCACGCCTGAAGCTGAAGCGTCAAAGAATACGAATTAATCTCTAACGCACAATTATTCACCAACAAGTGCAAACATTTCACACGGCTCTTAACGACTTTGTGCAAAACTGTCTGAATAATTCTTTGGGGTTAGTTGTAGTTTTTGTAAGATTTGCTCAGAGAGTTTTACAAGCTGAAGCCGAACTCGTACGATTTGTTTGACTGCGTTGCGTGTTTCCGCTCAGAGAAGGTCTGTCCCAGATTCCCGGAGATCTCCGTGTTGCCTTCAGGCTACATGAGACTTCTGGTTTGCCCATCCCGATCCAAGCCATTACTGGAGCTCTTCCTTTTCCGTGTCGTTACAACAGCCGTAGCGTGATAACAGCTCTTGGCGCGGCACCATGACGACTCGCTGAAATCCTCTTTGAATCCCAACATGTTTTAATAAAATGCGTGGCGAAATATTGAAATCCATTCCAGTCGTTCGCCAAAGAAACTCCTCACTCACTCGTCCCCTTTGCCCGTTTAATCCAGCTTAGAGTCACCGGAGGCTGCAGCCGATTGAACAGGCGAGAGTGGAGGCACGTCCTGGATGGGTCACCAGTTCACCGAAGGGACAGCAGACCGACAGGAAAACGCACGCTCGCAATCCTTTACATCCACTGATTTTAGCTAGCATGTTTTTCCATTTAGTGCAATGAAACTTAAAGATAAGCAAATACTTTAAAAAGCAAAGCAGTTACTATTCAACCTAGAAAACAGATGTTTTAAAAAATATATATATACATATATCAGCAGAATAGGTTAAAGATCTGTTGCCGTTTAACTGGTGTTATTAAAGATTGACAAATGGCATCAGTTCATTTACTAAGATACATAGCCTATTCTTCCTTGCTGACACATTATGAATTTAAAAGTCATGCTTGATATTTACAGTCCTGCTCACTGTTATTGGCAACCGCGAAGTTAAAGTACATAACATGGGATATTTACTGAAGGAAATAATCACAGCTTGCGTTTAATCCAAAGCAGCAAACGACAAAGAATAAAAAGACAAACCGTATGAGGAAAAAACAAAAGAACATGTTCACCGTGCCAACATTTCCGTTTATTTCTGAAGATGTTCACTCAGTCGTGCTGAGCGTCGTTGTTCTTATCCAGGTGAGGGTGTCACGACTCAACGTTTAAAATCAGCCACCTGTTTCAAACCAATATAATTCATTCTGCCAAAAATATTAGAAAAATTTGTCATTAATGCAGTCATAAGGTGACATAAACCTTATAGAGTAAAGTGTGAAGAGTAGGTGATTTCAAAAAATGCTTTATTTCTATATTGTTTTTGTTTAATAGATGTACATAGTGGTTAAAATCTGTAAAATAGGAAATAAGCACCAGGTTCCTTTTATTTATTTATTATTTTCTTAGTGGATTATGGCCTTTATTAATAGTAACTAAACAAGAAACGGGCAGCAGAGATCATGAAGTTATCGCCTGGAAGCAAAAGTGACTTAACTTTGTATGAAAGATAAACCTAGTCATGTTCAGTAAAGTAGAATATGTGTTATAAGGGTTGTTTGTCTGATTAAAAGCACTTTTTGAAAGAAAAAACAATCTTTAAGTAGGTGCAGTGTAGCGTCGATTTTAAAGTCAGTATTTTCCTAAGTACGCGTGTTTTAGTAGAAATCCAGAGTGTCTGGAAAAAATAAAATAAAAACCCAAATTCTGTTTGGAAATAACTCTGCCAAGATGCAAAAGAACAACAAAAAAAAAAACATTTGGTTTTGATTTATGATATATTTAATTAATTTTATGACGCTGGTTAATGTTGTTATCATTTAAATTACATAATGGATATTTTCCATCTTCTAAAATAACAGAAGAGCTATATATAATACTAAAATAAAGCTGTAACCAAACAAAGAATTAGATTTTATTTTTGCTCCACGTGTTTAGACACAACAGAATTTTTACTTCCTTGTGTTTAAGGTGATTAATTACGTGAACAACAACAAATCACAACGTAGCCTCCGATCCCTAAAATGATCCATGGCATTTTCTCTCCTACTGTATATAAATATGTTGAGCCTTGTGTGTATCGATTTCAGCATCTAAAGACCCCGGATATCAAAGGTTCTGTACAGCATTACGACTCATTCTCGTATCCAGCCCCGTGAGAACGCCATCAAAGGGGAAACGTCCAGCGGATCGCGCTTATCAACATGGCCAGATGTTCCACAGACAGCGATGGGATCACACCATCAGAACGGACCGGTTTGAAACCGCTCCATTTGGCGTTTTCTGCCACGGACCCCCCCTGCTATGCAACAAATAAACATGACTAATAAATATCAGGATTTTACTGCATTTAGAACGTAGATGCTAACGAGGGATAAATGAAAAGTAGCTTTGTGAACATAAAGAACCAGGAGTGTTGATCTGCTGTTCATGTTAATGGGTTACAACTAACCAATCCTAACACACAGCTGGAACACGCTTACACACTCAGTGAAACTCAGTGCTTTGTCACACAGGGTCACCAAAACGAGTCTTTAAAATCGTGTGACGTGGCCTTAGATACAGATTTGTATGGACGGCGTGACGTCTTCAGAGATAACACTGCGTTTGAGCTCCGAACATCTGGGCCGTGATGTCCCGTCACTCTTACCTCCCACTTCTAACCCGAGTCTGAGAGAAGGTTTGAGCATCTCTCTCAAGCAGCAGATCAAAAACCATCAGCTGCCGCTCGATTCCCAAGAGGGGGTTCAGAGGGAGTGCATCTCTGCTTCTCTCTCCCGACACTTCCAGTGAGATTTAGCGGACTTTTTTATCTCCGCCTGGCCTGGGGGGAAGGGTTAATTAAAGGCTGCTTTCGGCGCGGAGAGGCGAAGTGATGGGTGTAAACAGCAGACGTGGAAGCACCGGGGTGCTTTCTAAATAATTCCTGCTGTTAGTCTGACTTACAGTCAAGTCAAGTCAGTTTATGTAGTGCATAGTGCAAATTCACAATATACGTCATAAAACCAAGGGATTTAATTTATGAACATCAATTTAGTCTGATCAGATAAAAATATTTAAAATCAATCAGTAGCAGTCCAATTCATCCTGTAGTATGATACAACAAATTCAAGTTTGGTGTATAACGCCTGTTTCATCAGGTCATTGTTGCAATTCTTCCTGTTCAGCAGGAATATGGTGACAGTGGAAAGAAACAACTGTTTCTAGTCAATAGGCAGAATCTGATCTGTTCTGACTGGCGGAGGGATTTAAGGGACGACAACACAAGGGCAGTGGTTTGGTCTATGGTACAGAAAATACGGGGGTTTTCACACCTGATAGTTCAGTAGACTCGGCTCGATTGGGGAGCAAGATTGAAACATTTGTTACCTTTTCGGCTGGTGCGGCTCTCTTTCACATTGCTTTGTGCCAAACGATTCAAACCCTTTGAAAAGCCTGTTGCCCTGTTCGCCTTTGGTGGCGCCGCACCAAGAACCACCGAAGGAAACGACATGAAGAAGACACGAGCGCAACTTCCTTAGTCGCGATCATGTACACAAAAATGGAGTAGCGTCAAACTTTAGTGGTTGTCGGATTTCTCTTTTGTAAAAGACGACAAACCATTTCTCCCACCAGCACTAGACGTGTTTGATTTTGTTGTACTTACCCAGAATGCCCTGCACTATAGTTTTTAGCTATTTGGACTATATTTGTGTCTGTGCCCAAATCACCCCAGATTCGCCCACATCCATACACCGATGGATGGATCGGCAGGCAACTTGGGCCAGGTTTCTTTCCCAGGAGGACATTTATATTTAGGAACTGAAGGTTAACTCAAACCCTCAACCGTCCGATCACAACAGGATCGACATTTATCTTTATATCCCCATTGAGCCGAGGCACCAGCAGCTTCTCTAATGACTTTGTCCAGGACAGAGACAAGGTCACACAGAGAGACAAGAGTGTAGGGGAGGACATGAAATTGGCAGCAAAAGCTCAATGACAGGCCTCTTCTCATATCCAGGGTTCTTATAGACGAGAATAAAATCCTGAGTATTGACGGCAATAATTACTTATAATGGAGAATTGGAAATTAACAGAGCGAGGAAAAGTAATCCGTCATACCCAAGCCACTCCTACTGTAAGCTCTATCAAAAAGAAAGGTTTTCAGCCTGGAAACTAACTTGATAACTGAATGATGTATCCTTTCATAAACTTATAGAAACTCTAAAAACCATCTGCAAACCTGCAGTCTGAGAGCTATGTGGGGAACAATCGAGTTTTTAATATTAGATGAAGCTTGATAATCAGTGAACTCCTGTGCAGACGCAGCGCTAGCACACAACCCGAATAATTTGATCACAAGTGGACTACGCTAACAGGATGAACCGTCGCACTGGACTGAGGAGAAATCCCATTCAGACACTTAGAGATCTTAATTAGGACACTTGAGGCCTTTTAAAGCCAGAGTTCCTACGTGGTGTGGACGAGGTAGGAATTTGGTTTCATTATTTCCAAAGTCTGGATAAGGACGCAAAATGATGTGGAGTATTGAATTTCAGACATTATTCTTTGTCACGTTGTTTAATCCCACTTGTCTGTCACTGCAAATCCCTCACAACAAAGTTTTCTTTGTAGATTTTGTGTAAATGTAGATTTTTTTCCTGCTTGTTGCTTCCAAAAATGAGGAAGCAACAAGCAATTAGGTATCTATCTACCAAACTCCTTTTGTAGAAACACTACTTACACAAGAGGCGTTTTCTAAAGGAAGACACAGAAATGTTTTGGGTTTTTTTTGTTTTTGTTTTCTTGCTACAGAAACCATGCTGTAAGCAGCATGTCAAGACCCGGTAAGCCAAAAAAACAAAAAAACGATTTCACCATCCTGTCTGTTTCTCTCACAAACACAACACGAACCTCGGAGTTGTTGAGACAGAGCAGGACGTGATCATTGTTTCCCATGTCTGGCACTATGTGGGCTGCGCTCCGATGGGAAGAAAATCGGTGAAAACCACAGCTGCCAGCACTGAGGCCAGAACAATACTTCATCCCGTGTTTTACAGACAGCGCGTTGCCCGGGCGATCCGGCGTGAAAAGCCAACCCCAGCTGTAGTCGGGCAAGAGGCCAACGCAAAGAGGAAAAGAGAGCCATGTTCACTCACTGCTAAAGTCAATTTAGAATTGCAAGGTAACCTGACCTTACGATTTGGAGCGCTGAATGAAGCGCACATACAGGGAGGGGGGTGTGGGGTTGGAGAGCAAGTTAAACATAGAAAGTTTGAAACATCTTAAAGCGGCAGTGTTATGTAAGATCAACTTTTTATTGTAATTTTATTCCCTCATCAAAAACATACCCGGAGTGTTGCCTAGTGATAAAGCTCCTCCTCGGAGCTGCAGTTCCCAAGCTACCGAGCGTCCGCCTCACAGACCAGCCGTCCTGCGACTCCCCCACTCAGCTCCTTCAAACTAGCCAGCGGCAATTAGCAAACACCTGGTGGAACCGCGCATCAGCTGAGCTCATATTCTCAATGCAAAGCAGGTAAAAACGTTGATAAAGGGTGAATAGTGGAGCCATGTTGTGATGACTTCCTGAAGGCGGAGATTCACAAAGAGCAGGAGTCCTTAAAGAGACAGAGGAGCGCATTTATTTTGAGTTATATTAGATATATGCAACAAATTTTTTACCAACTTGATACTTGATCGATTAGCTACTTGATTGTGCTATAAGATGGCAATACATAGTACTGCTGATTTAACGGTACCTATTTTATTTGCCTGCGTAGTTTTGAAACCTTAATGGAGCTGCAGTTTTGGTGTTTTGATTGAAAAGGAATGAGCCGTTTGAATCCATCGTGAAGCCAACTACAAATCAAGTCAGATCTGCTGGCACCCCTGACAAACGTGTGAATTTTTTAAATCACTGTTGGCACATTTATCGGTGCCCCTGCTCTCCGTGCCTTATTGTCGGACCCATTTTGCCCGTAGGTCGGCGTTTGAACCTCCTCTGTAACTCTTCACATGGCTTCAGTAAACAGAAAGATGAATCTTTAAACGTCCCTGGCAACCTTAGAGGGGAGACGTCTGTTTAAAATCTGCCTGTGTTTCAAAAAGTTCACGATGAACTGCACTGTCGTTCGCAGAGAAGAGAAACAGACTCACGGGATCAAAGTTCCCCCTCCGTAGTCCTCAGTGGACCTGAGCTGCCTTTAAATAATGCTGCAAAGTAGCATCTAAACAGTTTAAATTAAAGATTGAAATAGTAGTATAATTTTTTTGAAAGGGATTTTTTTGTGTATGAATAATTGTTGGGGATTTAAAAAAAAAAAAAAAAAAAGTGCTATTAAAAAATTCAACATTATATGCTAAATGTGTTAGTTTTTCCATCGATGAATGAATGTACTTTAATGGTTGGTTTATTAAAATGTGTCCCTGTGAGATAATGTTGCTGTAATTAAAGGTTATATTGTTTTTTTGTTTGTTTTTTTGGGCGTATTTATAATGCCAACAAATTTTTCCATGTTACATAATTTCCAGGTAGAACATGGAAATATGACAGCCATCAAAGTATAGCTACTAAGCACTCCATTGAGAAATGCGAAATGATATCGTGACCTTTGTGATTTGATATTTTGTGTCGCTCTACCATTTAAACAACCTGCTCATTTTATAAATTGTCAGGATAATGGCGCGTTTTTAATATGAAAGACTGTGATGGTTATCTTTGAGAGAGGAGCTTAAGGCCGTGTTGACCCGGGTAACACTGAACGTGAGCGGCTGAGTTGAACTCTCTCTGTAGCAGGATGCTGAACTTCTGGGGCTCCGAGATTACAGGTAGAGGGGAATTATGCCCAAATGTCCTTGAATTTATTGTGTACGCTGCATCTCTTTTTTTTAAATGTTGAATAAAGGCTGTTATTTTTATTTTTTTTATCTTTGTGCTTAAGAGTCTCATTCAGAACGGAAACTACAAACTGAAAAGTATTGATGTGTCTGGGTTTTGTTCGAAGATACTTGCTGGCACTGAACTCTGAATCACCGTTAAGCTTTCAGAGATGCAACCATCAATTGGCCAGCGATGAGGAAGAGGTCGCGTCCCCTTGATCAGACCTGATTGTGGATTGGTGGATCAAGTACTGACAAAAATAAAGAAACTGAATTTTCCTATTAATTAAAAGCATCGGAACTAAAAACGGCATCTACTTACGAAGTCCTCTTTTGAATTTCTTAAATCAGACAAGGTTATGGATTTTTATTTTAACACAGAAATGGCAATGACATTATAATGCTTTCATTTTTTGTTTTGTTTTGATGTTTTTGGATTCACAGAGAACTGATCCTGCTGCACATGTTCCCTGTTAGTAATTTTCTGCTTATTTCGGAGTAATTATCCGACTTCTTCAAGAATCTCGGAGCCTTGAAATTTCATTCCCAGACGGCAAATTGATCTTTATATTTGGAAAAAAATAAATGCATAAACGAAACATGGTGACATAACAAGAAGCATCTCTGTACTATGTTGTAGGCCTGAGCAATAAATCAACAAGAATATTCCGCATGATAGACACGTGATCAGTATTAATAACAAAATAGGTCAGATTATTCAATCATTTCACTGATCCAGGACTGCACAGCATTCTGGGAGATGTAGGAAGAGGAAAGACTTCAGCCGTTCAACCTCTCACGGCTAGCTAAGCAAGGTGGTTAGCGTTATTGAACTCACTCTTTTGTTACGTAGCAACAAACCGTTGAGCAACTTTTTACACCTTTCGTTGCGACTGCTGAAAAATAAAAAGACAAAACCAGCATGGAGTGAAAACTGTGGATAAAGCAGGAAGGGCCAAGCCTCCAGTTTGGCAGTATTTCAGATATTTAAAACCAAAAACTGATGATAAGTAATTATCAGCATCGACTCCCTTATATCGTGACACGGTTTTCGGCCATCTTGTCCAGGCCTACCGTGTGGTGACACAGCAAAAGACACTGGATCTCACAGCCTTGATCCCAATTCAGCATGCAGTATTCAGAACATCAGAAGCAACACACAGCAGGCACTGAAAAGGAAACGAGACCTGAAGATCATTCCCTTCATTACCGCGCACTCAGAGAGTACGCTTTGTTTAACACAAACAAAAAATCACGATCAGTGAAAATCAGGCGTCAAAGAAATGCACAAATCTGCATCCTGTCGTAGAGATTTACATTATTTGCCCGATAGTTTAGTTCTTGATGAAATTCTAAAACCGACGTAGAATGTATCACAGACGAAGAACATTGATCGTGTGACCGATGGCGTGTTTGTTGTTGACCAGCCGACTGCGTGAGATGGGCTCCGTGTTTATTTGCACGCTGAACAGGTCGCTGAGACGCAATCACAAGTGGTCACTCAGGATTCCTCTTGGCGACGCGTTTTAGCAGCTCGTGTGAGCAGATATATTTAGAGGTGTCCACTTGCTGGCGGATCACTCAGGAAGCGTGATAATAGCTGCTGAAAAGACGAGAGCTCTCGCCTCTGCTCTCGTGCCTCTCAAAAGATCTCATCAGAGTTGGATGAATTTTTATTGCACATTTGCCAGAGTATAAATTATGTTTTTTTGTGTGTGTGCGTGTGTGTGTGTGTGTTTTTCTTCCTCTTCACAATTTGTTGCCAATATTAATTTTACTTTTACTAAGTAGCCCCTTCATCTGGTCCGTCTTGTTATTTTGTATTGACAACCTGTCAGAAGCCCATATGCTCTACTCCACTTGATTAAGCCAAAAAAAAAGAAAAAGTTTTTGTCTAATTGGGGACCTATTCTGTGGCAATATTCTTTTCATGCCGCTGCCGAAAAATCGTGGAATTGTCCAGGTTAATTTCATATTGTGCGTCTGGCTTTTTCTCTGAAAACATTCCCTGCCAGTGGGGATGGCAGCTAGCTGTAAATAGTCTGATGCCCCTGAGCCTTTAACAGATTCTGGGTATAATGTTGACTGTTTTTCTTCCCCTCACCCCCGTTTTGAACCAGCCTCCTGTCAGGAGCCGGTTCATCCACCTTGACAGCACCTCGTTGAGATTCAGGCAGTATATGCGCATCTGCGAGCCTCTGCTGCCTGCAGTTACCCATAACATGTTTTTTTTTTTTTTTTCTTTAACCCAGACAAACCCGCAGCCAGAAATGTTGATGTGTATTTTATCATAATTTTAACTTCAGGGAAGTTTGAGAAGAAGTCATTCCAGCTCGTGACACGTCTTTTCCCCATCCAGACCTTACTTTGCTGTATAGCTATTATTTAAAAAAATAAAATCCAAAATCAGTGTCGTTTAATGATCCGGGAGTGATAGATTTGTCATTGACTTTGATTTCAGTGGATTTGTGGGCCGATTTAGGTCAATGAAAGTAAACGGAAAGGGCAGGGAGGGCAGTGGCAGAGGCAGAGGACTTGAGGTAGAGCAGATGCTCGGTTAATGAGCAGAAGCACAAGAAAACATACCTGTGTTATATGTTAGCATGATGAGGAAGCACCGTGAAATATTCTGTTCGGTGAAGATTCTACCAGATGTGGTGCCACGCCTTTGGAAACACAGATTTTGAAATTCGAAAACCGATCTCGTCCTGCTGTAGATATTACAGGATGTCTGTGCATCCTTAAAAAGTCTTAAATGCATGTATCTCAAACTTGAGCCTTACAAAGTCTTAAATTCATAAAAACGAAATGTAGGTTTGCCTTAAATATGTGGTGATGGACCGAGCAGTAAAAGGTCCAACAATTCTTTTTGAAGAAAAGAATTGTTTTTTTACTTAACCCAAAATGGAAACTTGGGTAAAGAGTGAAAAATGACAAAGTTGGGCCCATAAAAGAGGTCAAAGTAACAGAAATCAACTCAAACAAACAGACCTCTCTAAATGGGACAAAGGGGAAACTTAAATACTGGCTGATCAGGCCACATAGAAGATACAAAGGGCAGAACACTTAAAAGCCAACCTGAAGCTAACATAGGAAACTCCCATTCCCCCCTCTTAATGCTGAGTTGTGGTATGGACCAATTTTCAGTCTCCATAGGCTCCACCCCTTCTCCACCTGAACGACTGGAGCAGCCGGCATTAGTGAGGAAACGCAAAACAAACAAAGGTTAAATCAAGTAAAACATTGTAAACTAAAATGTGCGCACTTATTCCAGAATAAGTGCGCACATTTCTGGAATAACATTTTAAAAAGAGTTTTAAAATGTAAAATGATAAAATCTTATGCTGTTATGTAGATTTATATATGTATTGTGAAGATATCTTGGTAGATTGTTAGGTATAGAAACAGGGTAGGCAAGAATAAGCTTGGCAAAATAAAGTGATTGATGATGATGATGATGATGAATGCAGTGTTATATGATGTGTGGCAATCTACACAAAAACCAGTTATTCTATAAATTAAATCCTATATTTAAAGAAACAAAATTTAAGTGTGGTGAGAATGACTGTGTACTATTGCGTGTGATTAAAGGTTACCATCACATATGTTTAATCAGAAGTCTTAAGGCCTCTTCTGGCAGGACGGATTCATGCTTTTTGTTGTGTTTACATCATGTTATGAATTACAGAGCTCTCCAAATAGGCAAAACTTTTTCCAGTTTTGCCAAATGTTGGTGGGCCTGTGCGTACTTTAGCCTCAGTTTCCTGTTCCCAACCCTCAGGTTCACTGTGCAGTGCCGCTGGTTAGGGTTAGTACATTGTTTTGTCAGCTTCCATTGGAAAAATGGCCCATATAACTGACCCACACCGCACAATTTCTGGATACCACTCAGTTGTAGGTCCATAGGACAGTGCTACGGTATGGTCAGCGTTTTGGCTGTTTTGCAGTTTTCTGGGAGTTTGTTCCAGATTTGTGGTGCATAGAAGCTGAATGCAGCTTCTAGTGCGTCACGTTAGAGAGTTCATGGTGCCTTCCCGGTACCATGAACTAGCGTTCCGAACCGCGCCGTATCGATCAGTGGGAACAAAGCGTCAGATGGCGGGATGTGTGTCTGGTTTTGTAGCTCACTGGCTTCAAGAGCCAACACGTCAAACATTCAGAGATGGAGTTCTGCATACCTGGGTCGTAGCGAGTGGTTCTTTCAGCTGTTGTTGCCTTTTCTGATTCCTTGACATCAACAAGTGCTTGTCATTCACACAACCGAAGCTCACTGGATATTTTTCTCTTTTTCTGATAGACCCGAGACTTTAGACTCTAACTTTTGAAGTGGCCGTGTGTTAAAATCCCTCTAGGTCATCAGGTTCTGGAAGACCAACATTCATGTTCACAGCCACTTAAATCCTCTTTTTTTCCCCATTATAATGATGAGTGCAGTCTTTTTGCCACATATTCATAGCTAAATGTGATGAGCTGCTGCCATGTCATTGAACGGTTTGCTAGTTTTCTTACACCTGAATAGCTGAATGTGATGAATCGGTCGGTGAGTGCGTTCCTGCCTACTATTCACCTTTTGGTCCAGAACAGAACTCAACATGTTCCTTTTGAGAGATATGCTTCGACAAGAAGTAGAAAAAAACATGTAAAAAATAAAAAAAATCCCAAAAAGATGATTTGCACCAGTCTCACCTCTGCCTTGTTGTAGAGGAACTCATCAGGCTCTCAGGTGTGGAAAAGCGATGTCCTCCTTATCACTTGCGCCGGGATGTTTCGGGTTTTAGTCGTTCCTTCTGCCTTTCCTTACCTCTCAACCTTTACCTCGTTTGCTTCCTATTCCTTGGAACACGGTCATTCTTTTTACTCTGAGAGAAACCTTTTATCTTCTCCCCACTGATGAGAAGCATTATCCACTCATGCTCTCGTTCCCATGCCCTCTCACTCCCTGACTTCCCCTTGCACTTCTCCTTTTAATGGTCCTTATAAACCCTCTCCATACTACGACCTTTCTTCACTTTCTTTCCCCCTCTATGCAATTTCCTCCACTGATGTTTTTTCTTTCTTTTTTTTGTCTTACAACCAGTCTATCTCCCAGTTCTTTCCTTCTTTCTATTTATATCCACTTTCTTCTACGTCTTCTCCATAATTTGGGGGCAGATGTTGACTCAGACTGATTAGAATTTCGGCGGCGGCGAGACTTCGCCGGTGATCAAAAGTCGCGTGTGCAAAATGGCCAACAATGTACGAACGGCGACAAATTTTCTGGTCCAGCAGTTTTGGTGGAAAAGCAATTAGTACTTGGAATTAGTGCTCAAATTGAATCGGAATTAAGCAGGCTCAGTTTACCCTTACATGCACGGCGTTCGCCTCTCGTGGACCTGAGAGCGGCCTATTATCGCATCCCAGCATCCTCTTTGTCGAAACGAAGGGCAGCGGCACCAACATGTGGTCCACCTCATTCCGCCCCCTCACACACACACATGCTCACATCTCCCCATGCTAACCTACAGGACTGGAAGAGGTTCATTATATATCGACACAGCCCCGTGTTCTGTAATTGTTTTCCTTTTTTCAGTCCTTCCCTCGGACCTCCTTTTCCTGCTTGCTGGTCAAAGTGACAAATCCTGCTTTGAAACTTAATGAAGTTTGAAATAGAATTTGAGGCTACAATTATCCTGTCCGCACGGGCTGTCGCAGGGAATGATGGCGCCACCGAAACCCAATTACCAGAAGTGAGACCCCAGCTAAGCGCTCGGACCCGCAGGGAGCCGCGGAGCCTGCGACGAGTCCGCCGGCTGCTCTGCATCTTTACGGCCGGGTTATTTGAAAGGTCGTGGAGTGAGACGGGACTTGTGCGTTCCAGTGTGATTTTTTTGGTGATTGACTTTGATTGCTGTTGATGTGACGCAGCCAACTCAATCTGCCCCGAAGGGTTCAGCTGATTTTTGTGTGACTTACTTTTGGGCCAGATCAAGATTATGAATGTACTCAAAGGGCCGGTTGTGGTGAAATGTGTAGATACAATCCACTAACAAACCTCTAAGACGCGAATAAATAGTCGCCTCTGCACTCGATTAGTACTTCCTCTTAAAGTTAAATAACACTGAACATCATTTCACGTTGATGCAATTCGGCAGAACAGACATAAAAACTATGGGAAAAGATTGTGGCCACTGGAAAAAAAAAATGTATTTGGCCTTAAACTTCTGAGATCAAAAGTGAAAATTTTGAGAAAAATGGTCACAATTCTGACTTTTTTTTCCCCCCCAGAATTTTCACTTTTTTTTTCTCAGGAAAAAATCTTAGAAGATTAAAGTGAGAATAATTCTGGTAAATTCAGAAAAAAAAAATACAAGTCATATTCAGAGAAAAAAAGTCTCAGAAAAAGATTCAGAATTTTTTTTTTTGTGGTCCTAATCCTCTTCCGTTGAAAACTGTGACTGATAAAATATTATAAAAATATACACCAGTTATGTTCAAGGTTCTATTTATGTGTCCTTCTGGGCCACATCAAACTTTACGGCGGGCCGGAGGTGGCCCGCGGGCCTTGAGTTTGACACACGTGCCTCACTTGAAGAGTAAATGAGTTATAGAATGTCTTAAGACAAGCTTAGAAACTCTAAAACTAACGTATAATGTACAACTTTCTTCCTTCTCCTTTCATCCCTTTTAAAACAAGTAGTCCTAATCCGGTGAAGCTGTTGCTACTTTTTCAAAAATAGTAACAGCCATTAGACTTTTTCCATTTTTTTTAGGTGCAGCTGCAAACATTAAAACTATTTGGCGTAATTTACGGGAACATGTCGTCATTTTAACACTGAAAATCTGTTAAGACCTATCTTAAAACTGCAACTTATATTCGCAATCAGACCTCGTGTTCTAAAACTATAAATATGCAGTTGCATTCAGGAGTTACCAAATTATGCATTAGACTTTATCTACCTAAGGGAACGCATTAATCAGAGAAGCAGACAAGAGGCCCATGCTAACGAACGCTACGGTCTACAACACAGCTGTTGCTGTTGTGAAAGCAAATCTAAAGCTGCTGTTGAAAGAAAGCCCAAAGTAACTTTGTTTGTAGTTTGCAGTAAAAGAAGATGCTTTAGTCAGATGAGGACATCCTCTTGGCCTGTTTGCAAAACACTGGAATAATGCACAACACCCTGAACGCATCATCGTTGGTGTTAAAAAAAACAAAGCGGTGATGGCATCATGCTGTGGGCATCTTCAGCAGGGACAGAGAAGTGGCTTAAAGTTGATTGAGAAGATGGATGGAGTCAAATTACATACATTTGAATAAATACATATTCACTCATGAAGTAAAGCATTGTTCAGATATTGTCGCATTTTCCTCCCTTTTCACATTTGCGCACCGTTTTGTAGGTCTGTAACATAAAATCCCAGTAAAAATCCAATGTAGGTTGTAATTCTGAATATTTCTAAAGCTAAAAGTGTTTGTGTGTGGGGGTGTGCGTGTGTGTGTGTGTGTGTTGTTTTTTTTACAGTTTCTTTTTACTTTCCGGCCTTCCTTTTGTGTTCAATCTGCCTCTCCACTTCCCTCTCCTCCTCCTGCGAACTGACAGTCCTTTCCCTCTCAGCAGCAGCAGCCTGTAAATGGCCGCCTGATGGAAAGTGACATTTTCACAGAACCCTGTGAGAGAGGCGAGGTGATCTCTCCTCTTTCCAGCACAAAGTGCTCCTAATTGCCTGGTTGCATTTGCGAGCCCAGCTGACAAACTCGTGCAAATCAATAATTCTGCTCTGGGACTCAGGCCCCTCCTCCTCCACCCTAATCCCCCCGACCCCCACTTCACCCTGCTACATACTAAGATGACACAAACAAGCACACCCATGGATGCAAATGCTTAGATGTGTCTGGAAATGCATTTAGATGTACATAGATCCAGTCGGCACACACACACACACGCAGAGAAATGGTGGCAAACATTCTCTCTCTGTCTCGCTGCCTCTTTGCCGCCTGCCTTAAATGACAGAGTTTATCTGTGATTCTAAGACAAATGGGGAGAGAGTATCAAAGCATTAACAGCAGCCACAGTGCTGCCGAGGGCTGAAATAATGGATGGGGGAAACGCTGGCAGACCCAGTGCTGCTCATTTCTAAATGGCCTCTGCAGAGGTGGAAACTTTGCGCTCCTAGCTTGAAATGTACAGAGGACGAATAAGCGCAGCTTAAAATAGGAGCTTATTTGATAGGCTTTGTGTTTGTGCTCTGTTCTGGAACAAGCGCCGTCTCTCTTAAAAATTTGTTAACCGGAACGAAAAATGTCACAGTGGGACTCGTTTCAAGCCGCTCAAAATGAGTCACCTCACGGTTGCCTTTTGATATTTTCAACAAATTCATTAATAATAATAATAATAATTATAATAATAATAATAAATGAGCTTAAAAAGCCGTCGTGCACCGTGTTTTATTTAATTTGAAATGCAGACGTGCGAATGCGAGTGAGAGGAACATTGTTTATTTTTTCTAATTGCAGCTTTTGTCTGGCAAGCGGTCGGGGCGTAAATCGATACCGCCAATTTCTTTTTGGGCAACTTTTTTGACTGGCCTAACTCCGTCTTCAGACATTTCATTTTGTCCTGTTACTTCCACAGGATTTTAGGGGGTTTTTTTGTGTGTGTGTGAGCAATACAAAGTTGAACACTGAAAAAGACAAACAAAAGTGGCCCGAGAATGGACCCTCGAGGAACCCTACAATTAATTGGTAAAATGTACTAATGACAATGTGACTGAGTGCATGACAACAGCAGCCCTTTTTCCAGCCTATAAATATCTTAACACTATGTGTCAAACGCAGCACTGACATCGAGTATTACCCAGGCAGAAGTGACTTTTACCAATGCGGGTCTGGAGACGGAACAGAGACTGAGGCAGGCGGTCACCTTCCAGCTCGACAACAACTCTGATTAATTTGCACTTTTCTCTAACTAGCAGGATCAGCGAGGGAGGCATCGCCATGACGGCGGAAACACGAATCAAGATAGGGCGTGTTTGTTAAAAGCAAAGAATAAAGCAGGGCGACACACCTACTTGAAGGAAGCGATTTCTAAAGAAAAACAGCTTCACGAGTTCACTAAGCTTGAACTATTTTACATTAATAAATAGACAAAAAAATATATATTTGCTTTACAAATATATTTTGTGTAAAGCAAATAGAGGCACACCACAGGAAGTGGTTTTAGAAAATATTAATTCAGCTGGTTGAACACAAACCCTGCCCATGGTTTTACGACTCTAATTTTCCTCTTTATGCTTTTAAGTAGGTTTAATAATTGTGCGCTAGTTTATTTTGGTCTATTACAACGTAACGGGACAGTGGTCCGTTACGCCTCGCCTCCTGTGTCTCACTTTGGCCCGTCTCTCTTTTTGTCCCCAGGCTCGTCTGTGATGCAAGTGACGGCCACGGATTCGGACGACTCCACCACGGCCAACGGCATGGTGCGCTACCGGATCCTCTCCCAGACCCCCCACAGCCCCATCCCCAACATGTTTACCATCAACAGCGAAACGGGAGACATCGTTACCGTGGCCGCCGGACTGGACAGGGAGGTCAATAACCGCTGTGGTGTTTTTTTTCTTTTTTTTTTTTGCTGTTCTAATTAGTTTGTTGCTTCACCGGCCAAAACATCAAACTTTTCCAAAAGTTCTATTACTTCCCACAGTTTTTATACTGGTAAAATGTGCTGCTATGACATATATATATATATATATAATGAGCCTGGAGTTCTTTTTTTTTTAAGATTTATTTAACTCCTACATTTAAGTTTAGCTGAAAACTATCGATGAGGAAAACAAATAAAGCCATTAACGGCATTCCCTCCATTAACAGCGGATATTTTATTGAGCTCTTATCTCCAAACAAAAATGAGCGGAGGAATATTTAATGTTGGTTTCGGTGCGGAGCGGGGGAGCCGAGATAATGGCCACGTAAATCCAGCACCTCTCTGCTTGCGGGGTCGCGAGAGGGTTCATTTTAACGTTCTCCTTTGTCTCATCCGCGACTTATGTGCTGCTTTCTGTAGTCGCTCACCAGCCCACACGCCGACGCCGCCGAGCTCGTCGTCCCCGCTCCATCTTCCACCGTGGGCTGCTAATGAGGGAGGTCGCAGAGGTCAACTTTTGTTTATCCCAAAGCCGGGTCCGGTTGCCTATTCGTCCTCGCTTCCCCCCTCTCTCTCTCTGTTTTTCCACACTCCGTGGAAGAACCTGGGTGGATTTTCTGTGGCTTTAGGTCGTGGGAATCAAAACTGGAGGGTGCTAAATTCATGCGCTGTCCAGTACCGGGATTGTCTCGTCCTTGTAACTCACTTGGCTGATTTTAGTGGACACGTAAACGCAGCCCGGAGCGAGCATCGTAATGTTTATTTTCTAAAAACTCCCGTTTGTATCTCTTCATGTTAAAACCTGGCCAGGGAACTCCTTTTTCTGAGGGAATAATTATTAATATCTGCAGGGGAAAAAAAAAAAAGTCGGTTTTATAACAAGATAAACAACACATCAATCCCTCTCCCCTATCTAAATTTTTATACGGAGCTGGCACGGCTTTACAGAATGGCACATTTGTGCGACAATATAAATGAAGCTAGTGAGCGCCTGCCAGGGCTTTGTCCCTGTTTCCAGCCTGGCTCGGGCCGAAGCCCAAGCAAAGCTGATGTGAGTGAGGAAAAAGCTCATTAATCTGGACACATCGAGCCCCGGTGCCGTACCCACCTGCCTGTGATCCTCACTCTAAAACTGGGACACACCTGGGAGTTCATCCACCTGCTGTGAAGGTCGTCGACATGAGCGAACGCTCCGCGCTCACGTGCTCTTTAAGTGCACCCAAGCTGGTGGGGGAGAGGAAGAGGTCTCTGAGCAGCTAAAGTAGCGTGTGTCATGCAAAGACATGAACATTCCCCACTCACCGCGTTGACAGGGAACGCATGGTTAACGCCTGTGTAGTACATATATTTATACTCTGTATCCTGTCACACTCCTGCTAATCCCGCAGAAGCACGCTGGCGTCTAATTAGCATATTCATGGGCTAACTAAGAGGAAAAGCAGGTTCTCTCATGTTGAGGAGGAAATCAGGGGGTAGATGAAGGGTAAGATTGGTGTCACTTACCTCTTTCTTTGAAATATACCAATTATTCTTCCTTGCTCTCCACATCACATCCTTCACACCTCAGGGGGAACAAGCTAACCAAACAACACGGGTCGATTACTTCCTGACATTAAAAAAAAAAAAAAAAAAAAAAAAATGTAGAGTATAGGTCAGAGGTCATTTTCTGTGTCTTACAGAAGAACTTATGTTCAGCGTGATTTCACTCACGCATGCAAGATCCCAAAAGATGCCAGAAAACTGCTTGCTGATGACGACTGCCTTTGGTTTTAGCTGTTAGGCTGTCAACATGACTCACTCAATCTTGAATGTACTTGTGACATGTAAAAGAAAAATTGTCAACCTGTAACAACTAGATAGTGTGTGACATTTCACAGGTCAGAAAAAAGCTGACTTAAAAAATTAGCCAGGCAGAGGGAAGTAGGTCAGCTATGCTAGCTTGACTCTGATGATCCCAGGATGTAGATGTGCTGTGGAATTTGATGTGTTTGGTTAAGTTAAAAAAACAACAGAACAAAAAAAAAAAAGGCGACCCCCACACAGACTCTCTGACAGACCGTCAGCAGAGCAGGTGTTTGAATCACCGCTGTGATCAGACGATCAGTAATTATCGCAAAATAAACATCTAGTCTGAAAGCGTAATACCGTAAAGGGTTGAATGTTCGGTTCTTTGTGTGGTAAATGTTTTCATGTTTTTTTGGTGTTGAATCAGGATTCGAACTAGTCTGACTGACTGTCAATCAGTTGCTATGACAACGAGTTTGTTTTATAATTCAGTTTTTTATTGTTTTTTTCTGCGTTATTTTGCCTTTGCTGTGACGCACAGCACCAAGTTAATAATACCTGCATTTCCAGGGTTTATTTTGTTGATGGAACTGTTCCATCACAGCCGCATGGTTATGGGTGACAAGTAAAAGAGTAAATCCACTATAACCAAGTCAATTTATTCATATTTTGTCATCTTACAACCTCAAATGTTTTTTTTATGTTTTAAGTTTTTTTCAATAAAGGTTTATCGATGAGAAGTAATACATATGAAAATATGATTAAATGAAGTTATTGTGGGCAATTTAGTGATAAAATCACACGTCTTTATGTGTCTGCTGTGCTAAAGGAGCTTGTTACAAATGGGCTTTTCAAGAGCAGTATTTGTGTTTGTGGGGCTATGATTGCTTTGCCATGCAGTCAGAACCATAGAGTTACCTAAAAAATAAGTTGTAAATAGTTCTTATCATCACTTTCATTGTTATCACAACAGCATCTCAAATTATCATGATAAAACTTTAAGTCCACGCCTACTAAGCCCACTGTTTGTTGTGCTTGAGAGGGTTAAACTGATGGGGGGGAGGGGGGAGATCAAATCAGCTTTTTAGATTTGGTGGATTTTGTTTGTGTTTTTTTCTCTCCCCCTCCCCCCCAACACTGCACTAAAAGCAAATTTACTTGTTAGCCTGGAACAGGAATGACAGTCTTCAAATGAAGTACAACTCTGATGCAGCAGGTAGCAGAGTCCAACATGTCAAAGAGCCACAGCTGGCATGGACTCTCTCCCATTGCGGCCCTTTTCCATGCCAGCAGTCCGTCTGGCAGGCAGGGCTGTTGTCTTTCATTACCCCCGGCTGTCTCAATCTCTCATGAGCCCTGGCTTGGAACTGTCTGGTGGTTGTAGGTGGGGAGGGGATGGGAAGGGGATCATGCTGCCCCCCACAGGGCTGGTGCCAGCTCCACACTGGACTGCCTCACCGACGATTAGGACATCTTCTGAGCAGCCTCAAGGACACAAGTGGCCCACAGCCTGGCTCCACTAGGATGTGCAGAGCCTAACCAGGGGATACAGGCAAGAGAACCTGCATCCTAAATGGGCCCGGGGCTGCATTGTCTCCGAGATGCTGCGTTATGTTAATTTGCCTTGTTTAGCCGGAGCTCCAGAGGCCAGACGGCAAAAACCATCAGAGGATTACGAGCCGGTTGCTGAATGAAAAGTATTGATGCATGTAGGTGGATGTTGACTGCTTGTAGCGAGCGTTTAATCAAGAAAATATCCACTCAATATCCACTTTATTATGCGCGCCATGTGCGCCGAGTTAGCATTGAGCTGCGCCGCGGATCGGCTTCAGAAGAAACTAAGCTGCTTAATTTATGCTCCTCTGTTAAATAAATCGATGCCAGGGCTCTCGCTAAAATTTCTTGCTTTTTGAGCACCACTTTGCTTAATCGTAATGCTCTGAAATGTACTGCTTTACAATACAAGTTGGAAATTTGGTGGTTATGAGGTGCATAAACTCTTGTTCTTTTGTGGTAAAACAATACCACAACAAGCTTTTTAAAAAAATCAGACATAGAATCTGCAACAAAAAGTGGCATCTTGGTAACAATGCTAACAACTGGGCCGTTGTGCAGCTCACATTCCAAAATAAGCAGAGCTGTCGGTAGCAGTTTCTTGCATCCTAATTCATACGTCCTTACAAACAGACTTTGTTTTAATGATGAGCATATTTAAATCTTGACATGGATTTGAGAGAGAAGAAAAAGCCAAACGACTTAACATCTCTGCTGTTTGACCACAGAGGGTTAACCAAAAACAAAACAAGCTAAAATGAGATTAGCAACAACAGTCAGGAATTTCAATCACTGTCTCTATCGGTTTTGTGGAGGCTTTCTTATTTATAAAATAACTTGTTAGGATAAAAATGAATCTCTTTCGTGCCTTTCACGCTGAGGTATCTTTAATATTTCTCTGGCTACAACTAAATAAATGGGAAGGAATTGTCTCCTTGCTGCAGGCTGTTGGTAAAAATATGCTAATATATGTTTAGCTGGTGCCATTTTATACATGAATGGATTATATTTAAGTGCTTTCAGAGAACTTGGAATTTGTGGGGGGAAAAAAGAACTAAACCTGTTAAAAAAGACTTAAAAAAAAAATCCAAAACTACTTTAAGAGATTAGAAATAATTTTAACGTGTAGGTACGTTCCTCAAAGCTTTGAGGAAACGGCTGTTTTCAGGTGATGTTTAGATAAATCTGACAGACTTTGCGGTAACTTTGTATCCACTTTGAGTCTGTCTGGTTTATCTGGTGAACAAATGCATGAAATAACGATGAGCTCATTTTCTAACGGCATTATAAAAACAGAAGCAACCTCCTTATACTGCCTAAAAACACCTTTAGCTACACACTGGTGGAAACGCTCCCTAAACTAGCACCAACGTGTGCTAGCTTCTTAGCATCTTAATGGCTGTTACATTTTGTAGCCAAACCGGTTTCTAATATCAAGTAAAACGATTAACACCACTCACTGACATTAATATAGAGCACCATTATCTTTTGTTAGCTAGTAATATTTTGGTTCAAACTAAGTATGTCTTTTGCTTAATTCTGAATTAAAAAGAATTTAAAAAAAAAGTCTAGCAATTAAGAAATTAGAATAACATTAATATACAACGGCATAAAACGGCATTGCCTATAAGCACTGACTTAATGACCACTTATCTGGTCAAAGTGAAAATGGTTGAACGTAACTACAGCATCGGTTTGCGCTAACGTTTTAGCAAAAGGGCTAATGTCATTTTAAGAGAAGACAAACTTGCTCTAGTGTAAAATAATTGCATCTTTTTTTACATTAGCATTATGGCACAACACCATAATCCCAGGAGCCTATTTGTAATACTGTAATGATTTAGTTTTTGTATCTTTCTGTGTGTTACCGGACTCTACAGCTTTATTAGAAATCCTTAATTATGCTCCAAACTCAATTTTTCACCTTCCTGTTTTGTTTTGTTTTTTTGTGACGGTTTCAACAAAGGATTGTCTCCTTTGTGTCTAGTTTTGGCGAGGAGGCATGACCCGCTGCAGTACGAGTGTTTATTTGCACACTCGCTTCGGCTATTTTCATCTGTTGTTGTTAGCAACAGTCCGTCCGAAATCGGATCTTAAACCTGGCCTGTGCATTGTGTTGTAATGCACAGGTGAACAGTCAATTAAACCTCGTGGCTCTGTATTCTTTCTTTCTTTTTTTTTTCCAACGGTGCATCACAGCTTCTTTTATCCGCTATGTGAGCCGTTTGCGTAGATGTGGAGGCGTATCTAATCAAGTGGACTCAGGTTTGCCTTCATATCTGAGTCAGTGTCTCTACAAAAGAGATTGAGAGCCTTCAGAGAGCAGCGTGCTGCCCACAGCGCGTCTCCACGCTGCAAGTTTTATTCCAGCCATCATTGCTTTTGTCCTTAACCCAGTATGGCGGACGTCTCCATGCAGGGATGACAACGGGTCACACACACTTCTCTGGATATACAGTTATTTCTCTTTTTTTTTTTTTTTTTACTGCTTAGAAGGAAAGTGTTTTGTTTTGGGTTTTTTTTTTTTGTTTGTTTTTTTTTATTAAAGATTTATGTGTGCATATTTATTAACTCTCACTACTCTGATACCCCTAAATGAAATCCAGCGAAAGCAAGTTCCAGACAAGTTATGGGGAAGTTTAAAGCCGGATCAGATCTAAGCAGTCTCTTAAGTTGTTACCGCCTCTATGAGTACTATTTAATCTATCCACTGAAAATGCAAAGATGTCTACACAAACTGACAAGGTGACGTGATGACACTTGTCTTCAGCTGGGACAGGGAAGCTCAAAGTTTTAATGGGACGATATATGGAGATAATATCTGTTAGTACCGGTCATCTTCCTTTCTCCAGTTTCGGAAGAAAACCTGTTGGAAACGGCTTGAACCTTGACCTGAGGTTCACTTTCAGCAGGACAAATATCCCAACCCTGTAAGATCCAGGTTCAAATAACTTTATTCTTCATTCCTTTGTTTTTACCTCTTCAGCAATACATTTTCATTAACCGTGTAGGAAAGAACCAAATACTGTAGGTTCTATAAAGGGTCTTAAATGTTCTCTAACTTTATTTGCCAAGTTCTGTAGGTGGGTCTATCCAAATCCGTTTTTCAATAAAAAGCTTGACCTGACTTACTATGACATAACAAAAGTGAAAAGCATGACTAATAAAAGAAACGTATTTAAACAAAATTAAACAGGTTTAAATTTGTCTTTTGGACGTATTATGCCTGCCGTTAACATACAGAAAGAGCTGCACTGTGAGGGAAGACTTAAAAATTGCTCTTCACAGACCCTCTCCATCCAGTTTGGTTGAGTTTGAGTTATTTGACAAAGATTGATATAAAATCCCATTAAAATAAATAGAAGTTTTTGTTTCTAACGTTTCAGAATTTTTGTGAGGCAAAATATTTCGGAGTCTTACTGTGTAAGAAAAAAAACAAAAAGCAAGTACACCTTTTTTCAGAAAAATCTTCACACCCAGGTTTTTAAAATGTGATTAAATGGGTTTAAATTGTGAAGACTACTTTAAGCGATCACAGCGACGCTGGGGCGACGGGGTCAGCGACTCACTGGAGTGGACAGAGGGAAGGGAAGGAGGGAGCCGGGACTGTTTGATGCAGATTACTAGTGACAAGCCAATGAGTGTGGTCGGTGGGTGCCCAGCAAGCCAGATCGTAATTCAGCCGAGTCGAGACAGCAGCAAGGCCTCACTCATCTGGTCTCCAGCTCCTCTTCCCTCCCTGAGTGGTTCTGTACAGAACCGCACGACGTTAACATAATTCATTCACCTGTCCGCGTCTTGCTGCCACGAAGCCACACTTCACCAGCTCACATCAACATTAAATCAGGAGTATTTAACTTTTATAAAAAAAAATAAATAATAAAAAAAAGACCCCCTCTCCTCTGCCTTCTCCCAGTGATAACTGTAGAAATACACAGATTGTTCAGAAGCAACCAATCAGAGCGATAAGGAGGGACTTAGCGCTGTCAATCAGCGCTACAGCTGGCTCATTTACAGCTGGCTAAATGTTCTGGCTAGTTAGCATAGCCACCATTGAAGGCGGACAAACGGTTTTTCTGGAACGGCAAATTGTTTCTTCACCATTACATTTACATTGTAATGTAAATGTAATGGTGACATCGCTAAGACCCTCCTCGAGGCTCTGATTGGTTGATTTTGACCAGAGGTGCATTTCTTCAGACAACAAAAGGAGATGGAGTAAATTGATTTTTTTTTTTTTCACAGATTATCTGTCTCATAACAAAGTGTCACGACATTGCGCCAGTTTTATCAAATTTGTAAAAGACATGTTTTTGTTTTGTTTTGTTTTTTTATAAAAGTTGCACACTGTAGATTTAAGTCCCTTTCTATTTTGGTTAACACAGTCTCACCGGAGCTCTTTCATTTGCGTATTAAGAACACCCCGCTCGTTCCACCTCACCTGACAGCTGCTCTGCTGGGCAATTTGAGGAGTCAACGTTGGAAACTTCAAGCCATTTCCCAGTATTTGTGCTCCTGGACGGCAAGCTGCCTAATTTGGGGCTGTGCGAAGAAAAAAAAGAAATGGAGGTTTTTATGGTCGGCAGAGCTCCGAGTGCAGATGTTTCTCCGGTCTCCGATGGCTCCTTGCTCGTGCAGATTGGGTTTGGTGTGGACTGTCGGCCTGTTTGGTTGCGAGACAAGCAGCTGCGTCTTCTGACAGTGCTGGACTTTAATCTGAGGGGGGAAATTATTATTATTTTTATTTTTTTCTGTTCAGCACTTCTGCTGTACTCATTAGAGGGTTCCTGCTTTGGACAGGAGAGTGCTCCCGCCGCGCGTGCGGTCGCTGCGCATAAACACACGGCGGCCGAGTGCTTTTACGTGTCTGAGTCCCACCTGTTCCCACTCACCGCAGGGTTAATGGATGCATATGTGTGCAATCGGAGGGCCGTAAACTTGTAACTACTCTCAGATGGGTGATATAACCCTGCAGGATGGCACGGACCCTCCGCCCCCCATCGTCCAACCCCCCACCGAGAGTTAGCACCACCTACCGGCTCAGCTTCTCTTCCCCTGACCTGAGGAATGCGACGCATCCGTCAAAAAGCTCCAGCCTGTTAGCTTCTCATAGCCATCTGCTGCAATTTCAAGACCAATGCGCGCCACTGGATCTCAATGAGTCTGCAGTGAGACATTCAGTCAGAAGGGGACGGGGGGGGGGTCTGTTTACCGAGGCCCTGGATGAGCCGAGATTGTATTGATATTTCATTATGAATCTAATAAAGGGCAGCCAGTATTGAGTTTTCATTAATAGCACTGGTTTGGTGCAAATTAACACGTCGGCGCACTTCATAATGACTCTGAGAGACGCAGAACGGCCCCGGCCGAACGCGGGCTTTGACCGGACTTATCTCCCAATCAGCCGCTTCATTCTAGTCTTAAAAAGAAAGAGGGAGAGAGGAAAAGAGAGAGGCTGAGAAATTACATGAACAGCCAAGATGTGATAAAAAACAAGACATGGGAGGAGATCGAGAGAAGCTCAGAATGTGTGTTACCAAAGCACACGATAAACCAGAGAGAGTAGAAAGAGGGGGAAAAGAAAAAGACTAAACATGGGAAGCGTTATCTCCCGAATCTGTGGCTCACCACGCCTCTGCTCAGATTCGTCCCTGTGTTTTTTTTAAGAAATCACAAGTGCCACTGGACTTCGAGTCATTAGAGAGCGCGGATGAATGTGCTGAAGCCAGCGCCGCAGCAAACAGACGTTTAGACCGTCGCTGTAAGATTCATTGTGGATGTTTGAACAAAGGAGCAGGTCCCACGGAGTGAGTGGTTGGGTCGTCCTTGATTTCCATTCTCTCTCTCTCTCTCCTTTCTCTTCTCTGGCAGAATGAAGGCATATGGATTTATAGGAATAAAAAGAACCCACAAAGCAGGGAGGCTTATATATGGCCAGGGTGGAAGCACACACACACACACACACACACACACGCCGACTGAGAGGGTGGTTGGATCTGAGTACAGCGTGAACTTTCAGTACCACGGACAGAGCCAGTCAGCAGGGACGCTCTGCCTTTATGTTATCTCTTCCTTTTGATTCAGCCGCATTTAAACAGAGTTCAACATTTCATGTCTCTTCATCCTGGGGCTCCACTGTGCTGCCGCTGAACGCCCCGGCGTAGGGTCTACCATAGCTAATTCTGGCATCAACACAGATTATGCATAATGCTGCATATCATACCCGCGTCTTCAGGCACGCTGCAGTTCTCATTTTGAACAGTAGATGTCACTACAAAGGACAGAAAAAAAGCCTCTGCTGAAAGAGTTGCGGCAGAAGAAGAACATAGAACGTCGAATATTTCCTTCTCGACAATCTCTGTTACAAACTAAAACATAAGAGAAATGTCTGTACTTTTCTGTTGCCTGTAATTTATTTGACACATCAGAAAAAGACCTTCGCTTAGTTTGTTTACTTGCCAAGAACCTGTTATTATTCATCCACATATGAACAGCTCTGGAAAAAAATGAAGAGCCAGAACCAGACTGAAAACCTCCTGGTTATTCCACCAAATATTGGTTTCTGAACTCTTCCTGAATTAAAACATTAGTATTGTGGTTTCTAAATGAGTCTGAATTTGTTTTCTTTGCTTTATTTAAGGTCTGAAAGCGCTGCATCTTTTTCATTATTTTGAACATTTCTCATTTTCTACAAATAAATACAACATTTTTGCTTGGAATTTCAGAGACATGTTGTCAGTAGTTCATAGAATAAAAGAACAATGTTGATTTTATTCAAACATAAACCTTAAAGCAGTAAAATCAGAGAAACTGGTCAGTTTAAGTGCTCTCTCTTTTTTTTTTTTTCTCCAGAGCTGTATTTAGTAGCATCTCTGGGTTGTAAATTGAAGGAGCAAAACAAAGAGCAAAATCAGGAAATCTCTGAAATGATTAACTTTGAGTGTTACTATTTGACTAGTTAATGGCCATTTTGAGCTTACTGGACTCCACAAAAACCCCAGTGGGAAGGCCTTTGGTTTTTTTCAAATTAAGATTTAGTCTGACCAACCCAAACACATTTCTGAGGCTCTAGTCTTGCTCGGTTTGAACTGTCATTTCAGTCGTCACCAAATTATTCAACTTCCTTAACTTCTCGGTTAGAGAAATCAGAAATGTGATAAATTTTGATACATTAGACCAGCTGCTGGAACATTTACGTGAGGCCCGTCACACCCTAAAGTCTTGTGCTCCCTCACCCTGATGATGGTGAGACCATGTCTGCGTGGAGGGGAGCTGTTCCGGCTACGGCTGTAATGACGCTTTTGAGAAAGACATGAGGGCAACGGCTACAGCGGGTGAAAGATCACGTCTGAGACGTCTGTATTCACCGCAGTTGTTACAGTCAGCTGAGCAGAAGGAAGACTCTTCCCTTCTGCTGCTGCTACGAGTGCTGCTAATTTGTGACAGCAGAAGAAGAGACTACAGCCCTGTTGGGACGTCCTGTTATCCGGTCATCTGTTCACTGACTTTACCTATCTACTGATGCTGTGTGGGGGTTAGCTGCCTTTCTCCAGGTGCGTCCTGAACAGGTTGCCAGTTCGTCACATGAACCTGCCGTGTGCATCTTTGTTTTTGTAACTTTCTGCAAATTCAGTTCAAAAGCGACTGCTGACGTAACTCGTATCAGCCATTGTCACGATAAATTTTGCAATTCCATAAATGCCAAAATCAACATAAAGTCACGCTGCTCAGTATAGACGCACCGATCCACTTTTCTTCACTTCCGATACTCATACAGCCACTCGATGTTTAGTATCGGCTGATACCGATCCGATTCAGAAAAACAGATGAATTTACTTAAAAACTGTTTTTTCTTTTTCTTTTGAAACGCAAACAGAAACGTACTGAATTGCAAATTTATTTGATAACTCTGCACCAGTGCGGCACACTTAAATACACCAATATCTTAACAAGCTTGGTCAAACATATAAAATGAACACAACTTCAATTTGTTCAGTCAGTGCAGAAAAGAATGTAAAATAAATAAATAATAAAGAAACTAAAACTGATAAAAAACAAGAAAAAAACCTGCAACCAGGTCAATTGAAAGATCTGACCTTCATTCAATTGGTTCAGAAAGTGCAACTAGGAATTTTAAAAAATAATCTAAAATAAATAATTGACCATAACCCTGTTTGGAGTAATACCAGATCTGGATCTCAATATCCGAAACAATAAAGATATTAATATCGGATCTCAGGCGCTTAGTAAATATTATATATTATCAAAATGCTTCCTGTAGATATTTCCTCTACCGTCAGTTATAAGTACAGATTCTCTGTAGTGACATCTCCTGGGTCAGATGAGAACTGCATCGAGCTTAACGTTTCTCATGGTTGATATTGATACCTGAAGGGAAGAATCCATTTGTGAGAAGCAGGATGTGAAAATCTGGCTGGTATACAAACATTCACCTCTTGAAAGGGATTTAGTTTCCTTTTCCTTTTTTCTTAAAAAAATTATTATAAATTACGTCACGCGCTGTCATTTCTATCAACAGATGCCAGAAACGGCTGACATGAGTTTGACATTAGCCCGCGTCCCTCCGAGCGGCTCGCTCTATCGCCGCTGCTCCTCCTCACAATCACTGGACCAAATGAAGCCCTTTCACCTCCTTCCATTAGCCAAAGCTTTTCCTGTGCATCTTAAAGTGGCAGCACCTTCATTAGAGTGAATGATGGACCCGGGTCTGCTCCCGCAGCAGAACGCCGAGACTTTTCGACAGTAACGAATGGGCCTGTTAACCAATTCATTGTTGCCTCTCTTAAACTTTGTGTGTCTGCGTGTCTTTGTTTATTGTGCCGTTTACTGTGTGGTATCGAGCGGGCGAGGTCGCTCCATTTACACAGCTCTTCCAGTGAGCGGCTGGCTCATGAGCGAAAGGATTATCTTGCGTGCAATCCAAGTCTGGGAGTGGCGCTGGATTCGCAGATTGACAGTTCATTTGTCTTTTGGAGATCAGCGTCTCGTGGACGATATTTGCTTTTCCCCCTTTTGTGGTCCGCTGTCAATCTGTTACCGGATCAGCCGATCGCTGAGCACGATCTCTCCGTTTCTCTCCACAGAAAGTGTCGCAGTACACCATTATCGTCCAGGCCACGGACATGGAGGGCAATCTGAACTTTGGGCTCTCCAACACGGCCACAGCGCTCATATCCATCACCGACATCAACGACAACCCACCAGAACTGACCGTCAGGACGGTAAGTCAGCGTTGCAAAATATGTGAGGAAAGATTGACTTTTAGGATGTTTTTTTTCTTCTTTCCCTCACTTTTGTTCACTTATTCCGGTTGTTTAGCCTAAACGCTGCCTCGTGCCTCTGGGTTCTTTGGTGCCTTTTTCTCGACAGAAACTTTTCCATTTAGCAACCGTTATGCTAGCTTGAAGAGCAAAGCAGCTTGTTAAATTTAACAACTAGCACATTAGAAAGACGAGAAAAGAACATGACATTTCAATAAATAATTTTAACTGACATTTTGTGATCAAGAAAACAGATTTACGACGGCACATGACGTCCGCTGTAGATGGAAAATTTAAAAAAAAAGAAGAAGAAGAAGAAGTTTCCCCCGAAAAACTGAGCTTGAAGTCAGAAATTTGCTAGGAAAGAGATCAATCTCAGAATTTTTCAGGAAAAATCTTTGACCTTCCTGAGTTTAAAAAGGTCTAAAATGATCCACTAATGGAAATGTTCTGAGCTTGAAAGTAAAAAAAAAAATCCAAAGTTTCCAAGCTTTTTTTCTAAAGAATTTCTGAGATTAATCCCAGAATCTTTGAATATTTGGCTGGCGAAAATTAACTTCTGTTCTTCCATTTAACTAAAATTTGTGATCTTAAAAAATGACTACATTCCTTTATTTTCTCATTTTTTGTCTCATACTTCCTCCAGCCGGAAATGATTTCTATAAAACCGATGCTGCTGAATCGTTTCTTGTGTCATTTTATACTTGTTTTTTTTGAATTTGTCAAACTAATTCATAATTTATAACCAAATTCACAAAATATGAAATGACAGAGAAGCAATTTTACCTTATCCACTCCTCAAAACCGGAAAGACAAACGTACACGCGTCATTGAAATACGACAGATGTGTCGTCAGATCGGCTCTCCTTGGCAACCGTTTGGTTATGAGAATCTCGTACACTCGTTTTACCAGAGATGGAAATAGACTCGGTGGGTGTTGTGTCTGCAATTGCCTCCAAACTCTTAAATTCTGTATGCAGATATATTTTGTGTTCTCGGCATAAAAACAGCAAACTTAGCTTTTTCTGGGAGAGGCCAATTAAATGTGGGAATTCGCTGAAAAACCTGGATGGGGGATGTGGGAAAGCAGGCTGAGAACAATACTTGCGACTCAGGAACACTGTGCAAAACACAACATATGGGGGGGAAACTAAAAGGTGCTGATGAAGTAGTTGAGCTTTTTTCCTCCGTCTCCGCCTGCTTGCTCAGCCTGTGGCCGGTTTGTCTGCAGGAGTCTGTCCTCCGTCCCCGACACGTCTGCTTTTCCTCCAACAGCACAGCACCTTACAGCTGCTTCGTCTGCGGCGAGAATTACTAGAAGACAGCGATCGGTTCTGATGACGAAGCAGTATTCGGAGGCTGGGCTTTCTCGGAGGCTTTAGAACGGGAGCATCTGTCGCTTTCCCTCTTTATTTTTTATTTTGGAACTACTCTACTCTTGTGGGTGCGCGTCGTGAGTTGGATGTCAGTGATTTCAAACAGAAAGCGCCGCTGTGCTTACTGCAAAGCGAGCGAGCGTGTGTGTGTCCGGGTCGGACACTCGGATCCCCGCCTGCATTTTGCCGCCATGTTGTACAGCTAAAGGCTAACTCTACAGTGGAAGAAAAAGGCCTGGAACTATTGAACAGAGCTCATCTACTTGTAGTTTGGGTGTAAATCCAGCTTTCCTTTGAAGGTCTCGGAGGTTTGTTGGAGAATAGTACCGAACAAACGGCATTTCAGAGACAAGGAACCCAGCCGACGTAAATGTTTACATCAGGTAGAGAACAGATCAGAGTAGTGAACTCCATTATCTGTCCTGCCGTATGGAAATTAAATGAATCAACAGCAGAGTGGCGGGAAAACGGAAAGCGCACAGACGCCCGTGAAAAGCCTCAAATGCAAAAGAACAAACAAACTATAAACTGTAAATAATAATCATTGTCAAGTCAGGGTTTAAGAAAGGACCAAAGTGCGAAAACGTGCAGTAGAGTCACGGGTCACGAAGCGCAGGCTGAGTAACGGAAGAATCCAGAAACGAACAGTAAAAAAAACAGGAAGAGTTTAAATGCCGAGTCAGAAAAATGACAAGGGCACCAGAGGAACTAATCGGAGGCGATAAGGAACAGCTGCGACAGAACACAAGCGGGGAAACCTGAGGGAGAGAGACTAATTAACACGAATAGAGCCAAACAGAGACTCAGAGAAACTAGAGTCCAAATGGAAAACATTTATGTAAGAGAACAAAATCTCACAGAACAGGCTGCAATAACAAACTGAGAAACTAAACGCAAAGGAGTAAATTCATTTGGCAGCACCCTTCTAACCATGATGTACATAGAAATGAACAAAATGACAGGAATTTTAGAACTTAAACAAAACAAGGAAAATAAACAAACAATAAGAAAAGCTACACCGTTCTGATTCTAAGTAATTCACATATCGAATAGGATAAAGCAAAACGGCAAAACTATTTTGCACAAATCGTGCTTTTGTGCAAAAAAATTTATTTACAAAGCAATATAGAAGGACTAGAGGGAAAAGCTTATTCTGTTGTTAGACATCTATAGAGCCTAACAACTGCTGACATCAGGAAGGATCATGATCATGCTCCTTTGTGCGCATGGGATGCAGCAGCTGGTCTCCAATGCAGACTTGCAGTGCTGTTTCACTGTGATGCGTGGAGTGGTAAACATTGTCCAAAAGTGATATTAGTTTTGAAAAGAGAACTCCAGTCTTTCTGGGACTTTAATTCTGGAAATGTTCTTCTGGTGACAGAAGGGTGACTTTCTAATTCTCTTTATGTGTCTCTGAAGGTTCGGGTGCATTGTCAAAATAAGAAAGGAAAATAAAAGGGTTTTTTGACAGAGGTTGCTTGTTTTGTTCTTGCTCCTCCATTCTCATCTCACCAACTTCCTGTTGCATCCCCATTCAGTTGTTTTTATGAAGCAGCAGGTTTTTTTTTTTTTTGCTAATTTCCTTCTCTTGCTGCATGAAAAGTCGCCACCATCTTTTAGCAGGCACTGTTTAAAAGAATGCATCGCGTTTGCATCCACCTTTACTAAAAAGCGGGCCATGTGTGTCAGCCCAAAAGTGTCGACTAGCCCGGTGATGTCCAATGAGCCGAAGGACTAAATTAACCAGGAGAGCGGGAGGGGAGGAAAAGAAGTCACGTGCCAACATGGCTTTAGTCACACTAATGCTAAATAAAATAAGTTCAAATGTCCAATGGGAAAACTGGATTGAGAGTTTAAATTTCACGCGCCTACCTTTGAGTGCCTGTCCCTTCACATCTAGATAAATGCCTCCCACTGTGCTGTGAATTCCTCTTCGGGCTCTCCAGCCGTCACAGAGCCTCCTCCACAAGCTAGTTTATAGGAGAGTTGTCTAAGATTGCAATATAATGAAGATCATTAGCCAGAGATTATTCCTACTGCTGTCTTAATCACAGCACTTATCTAATTACTTATTAAGACCTGGATTTGCTTCATGCACAAAATCCAAATTAAATGGGTAAACACTTAATTGAAAAATCCATTTGTTCAATTAAAGAGTTGCATCTGAGCAGATATGGTGCGGAATAAAGCGCCGCATTAGCATAATGGAAGATATCCGATGTGCACTGCGACCGCTTCGGGTTCGTGCTTCTGTGGACAGCAATTATGCAAAATCCTCTAAAGATGGATGACGGCGCGAGCGAATGCGTCAAAAGTCAATAAATCAGGTTATTAGCAAACAGTGAAACTTCTATGTTTTCCTCTCCTACCCGTCTACTGTCTTCCTCCTCTGTGCAGTTTTCCGGTGAGGTGCCGGAGAACAAGGTGAACGTCGTGGTAACCAACCTGACTGTGGTGGACCGGGATCAGCCCCACAGCCCCAATTGGAACGCTGTCTATCGAATCGTCAGCGGCGATCCGTCGGGACACTTCACCATCCGCACAAATCCCATCACGAATGAGGGAATGCTCACGGTGGTCAAGGTAAAGCCAAAGCTGCATGCAGTTCCGATTTGTCCCGTCGTTATCGACCGTCTCACCCAATACCGTCACTTTGCAGCCGGTGGATTTCGAGATGAACCGCGCCTTCATGCTGACGGTGGTGGTGTCCAATCAGGCCCACCTGGCGAGCGGCATCCAGTCCTCGCTTCAGTCCACGGCGGGAGTCACCATCTCCGTCCAGGACGTGAACGAGCCGCCCGTCTTCCCCGTCAACCCCAAGACGATCCGTTTCGAGGAGGGCGTGCCGGCGGGTACCACGCTCACAGTGTTCGCAGCTCAGGACCCCGACCACTTCATCCACCAGATCGTCAGGTGCGGATCTGGAAAAAAAAACAAAAACAAAAAAAAAACAAATCTTTGCACGTTTTGAATTTCCGGTTTTGATTTGTCCGCGGACATTCGAAACACTTTCTTTCCAGCTGTCTTGCAGTGAGCGGCAATTACTTTTCAGAAGCATGTGACGTGTCAGACAAAAAAAAACTAAACACAAAAACAACAAGGTGACGTTTTAAACTGTCTTTTTTGCTTTTATTTCACCAGGATTAAAATAACCAATTGCCATTAAAAACATCATTTTCAATCGAGTCCTCCTGACCAAGAGGCAGCAACTAATACAGCACAAAAAGTTACACAGTTAAAAGAAAATGACAGGCTATGTCGCTGAATCGGCCTCAAGAACTTTTAGTTTGGATGTTACAGCACTAATTCAGTCAATCTCAGTTTCTTGTAGTAAGTACCAAAAAGATGGAATAGAGTGGACTTACCCAATTCTGTCTGAGCAAAAGAGACAGAAAGAAACGCCAAGTCGTGTGGAAAAAAGACCCTATGAGGGTAAACATTTCTCTGTGCAACTGTGCGGAAATGTAGGTCAGCTACAAGTAAAGCCTTGTACAATATAAGTTCACCATTGGGAGTTCCTTCAGGCAGCTAGTGCAGATCACGTCAATAGCATCCTGTATTTGCAGTTATTGAGGCTAGCAATACCTTAGCAAAGAAACTTTACTGTAATACCATCAGCCTTCCTGTTTTCTGTTGAAGTCTTGCTTTCGCTCACTCTCCTGCAGCCTGAATCAACTGCATATGTCTCCATGTTAGCGCTCCACAATGCCAGGAAAACACGTAATTGCGATATTCTGGTTGAACATTACATTAGTTGTGTTTGACCCAGATCTCTTGGTCACTACAAGACAGCTAACGGGTCCATTTTTGTCATTGTTGCCAACTTCTCTTGTTCATTATGACGTGGGTCGCTGCCTTTCTCAGTCAGGTCGCCCTGATCCCACTGGGGTTTTATCTGATGAAATAAAGGTCTAATAATAAAATAAATCATTTCCAGAATGAATTAAAAAGCATTCGAAGACCAAACAGAAATCTGGTCCTTAAGATGGGTCCATATCGAGCTAGCCAAGAACAAAAAAATGTCTCAAGCTGTAAGTGAATGCACCTCTTTGTAAGCACTAGTGTAGAAGCTAATATGCTGACTGCGATCACGGCCGTCCATGACAGCCGTTTGAAACCTACATTTCTGACCATCGGAGGAAATCCACGTCCACTATCGGCTTTTCCATTAAAGCACTCGCCCCAGCAAGGAGCCGGGATCGGCCTGAAGCATGGTATTCATTTGTAGTTAAACATTTCCAATATTTTGTGCACTTCCCATATCGCGCTGCACAAAATATTGAGCTTCACAGGCGTTTAATCAGCGCTGAAAGCTTTCTTCACAGCTTACGCCTCTGAAGCGACATTTTCCGCTGATCTCCCACCCACGTCCCGGTTATCTCCCCCTCCTGTCGGTTGCCAAGCAGCCGGTGTGAGGAGGCCGTTCTGTAACGAGCTGGACAGCCGTCCGCGTGGCCTCCCCGGAACGCCTGCCTTCCTCCTCATCGATCCGCGCCGTCGTAGCCGGGACGACACGTGGCGGGGACGGTGCCATCCCAGCATCGACCCCTCTGCGGCGGAAACTCCCGCATGCCCTGCCGAAGTGCGGCTTCGCCCTTCCACTCCACTGCCGGCACCAGATGGATTTTTCTTAATGTCAGGGAGGCAGCCGTGTCCGCGGCGAAACCTGGCGAAAATGTTACCGAATTGACAAAAGAGAGGTGAAAGAAAGAGGCGTACTCATGCGTGAGGAGAACCTCCATCTATTCCTTTATGCAAACGGCCTGAGCTCATGTGCCCTTTGAAAGAAGTTACTTTTCATATACCGCACTCTCTTTTCTCCCTCTACTCCCTCCCAGTTGACCCCCGTCATTTTCCTTTCTGTCGGTCGGTGTGTCTCCCATTGATGTGAGCTCAGAGCTGCTTTCTCCTCCTCTGGAGTTTTTCCAGCAGTCGCTTGGCTCACGGCGGCACGGTCTCTACTCCCGTATTCCCTTTCAGCAACCACGCTTGAACCCCCGTGCACAAAAGACACAGAAATGCACAAACACCGGCTGCTAGATGCACACAGTCTACATGCAGGCGAGTACCCGCAGAGCATGACTGAAAGCCCTGCGTCGTGGATGGGAGAGGAGCCAGCTTTGGCAAGAAATTTTCTGAATTTCTTGTCTTTTTGTTCACTCTCATTCTCTGTCTCTTGCTCCCTCTCTCTGTAGGAAAGAGAAAACAAGATTATTTGAAGCCAAGACTGTTTGCCAGCTGATTTTACTGTTTGATGGGATTTAAGAGGCGGCGAAGCTGAGTAAATGTGGGTTTGCGTGCGTGTCCTTACGCGTTCCTTGTAAGTGTTGATTATTAGCCTCTGCAAAGTGAGGACACTTGTTTGGGATGAGAGATCATGATGAAGATTATTCGGTTGGTAGAGATCTGAGCTGGAAGCTGGCAGGTCGTTGGACATGGAGACTCTGCAAGCCGTCCATTTCAAAAATATTTATACCCATTTATTTTTTTTTCACCCTTAGCTAACATGATTTACCGGGATTATTAATCACTGTGACAATAACAAATTTCGCTGGACGATAAATTGTCCCAGTAATTATTGCGATAAACGATAAAATTGTTCTAATGGATTGATGAAATCTTGATAATGGCATATTAATGCAAATTCATCCTCACAAATTTTAAAGAGTTTGAATTACTACGAGTTACAACAACATTTAATTTCCCCTTGGCATCAATAAAGTATTTTTGAATTCAGTTGAATTGAATTAAAAAGACCAACACAGTTTAATTTTGTAAAGAACACTTTAACACTGCAACTGGAAGACATTTTGAATATCGGAAATAAAAGATGACAACAATCAAGAACTATAAGTAAAACGGAAATAAGAACCACTAACAACCAAAAGTATAAATAAAATGGATTGTGGGGTCTTTGTAAGCAAAGTTGCACTTCAAAAAATATTAATCATCAGATTAGAAATGATCAAATTATTTTTGGTTTTGCTTATTGCGACAAGCTAAATTATAGGCAATAAATCCAAACAAAGCAGTGAATAACGGTGAAGTGGAAGAGAAATATTGCATGTTTTTTTATTACATTTGCACTTGCAATTTTTCCATTACAGATGAAATGGTATCCCCCGTAGCATGACGCAACAATCCCCGTGTTTTTCACGGAAAACAGGATTTTACTGACTTTTAGTGCGTCAGTTATGGGGGAGAGCTGGACATGACGCACATCACACTTTTCAGACGTTTATTTGTGGAAACATTCGAAAAACATTTTGTCGTTTTCCTTCCACTTCACTCTCTTTCGTTGGTTGATCACAGCAAAATCCACAGTCGCAAAAGAAAAGATTAAAGTGCATGCTTAAAAAAAAAATAAAGATCCCAAGATCTTCCTGACTGAGATTCCTTTTAAACGTTTTTGCAAAGAATTGAAATGTCAAATCACGTCACAGTTGATGGCGTTCCAATGACAATATGGTATTTACTCATGTTTACAAGTGGTGCATGTGCGTGGATAGCAGCCAAGTTGATAAAATGTGCCTCAAAGAACAGCATTTCACTTCTTCAACGTGGTGACATATTTTGCACAGTAAATCCGAGTACTTCCTATACGTTTCTATTGTTAGTTTACTGTCTTCGATATTTAAAAGTGGACAAAATCTTTCACTATGAAGATCTCCAGGAACCAGAGCGAAAGATTAGGGTTGAACTTTCTGTAAAATTAACAACAAAGTCCTCGGAGATGCGGCACGACATTTAGCCGTGCCGCCTGCAAATGAGTGCAGCGGGGGGTTGACGCCTTGCTGGCAGAGGGAGGAGATGAGAGCGCCAGGAGCCGCTGCACAAAGAGCAAAACCCTCACCTGCTGGGCAACAGCGCGACAAGCTCTTACAAGGAGAATTATTTCTCTTTTCATGTGTTTATGTACAGTTAGAAGTGGATATTTGCATGTACTGTTTCTTACCGTCTGACAGTTTAATTTGCTAAACGCCAGAATTATAAGAGATTTCAAGACATTTTTATTGCTTTCCTCAGATTCTGAAGTTCAGGTGCACTAAGACTTCTACGCCTTAAAACAATTTGGGAACGCAAAACAGAGGGTGTCATGTCTGCGAAAGCTTTTAATTGGTTAATTCACAGCATTTTAGTGAAACGGATACAAGACAACGACTGGCTTGAACGCACTGCTCACTTGTGCGACATCATGGCGAGAGTGAAAGAAAGTTGTGGCTCTCCGGAAGTTCGTTCACACTTTTCAATATATCTTTTCAGTTCTTGAATGGGCCAGGTCAATCCGCTCAAACAATTACGCACAAGTACGAACATGATGGGAATGTCCAGCCATCATGGGTCCAGGAAGGTGAAGGGTTCTGCGTCCTGGAGATTTACTGATTTTATTCAACGTGTGTCTATTAACGCCAGAACATAAACAAGAAGGGCCTGATGGAAAACGGCTGTTTTTTTCCATCAGAGGACACGAGTCCTCTGCTGGCATGGGCCGAAAGGCCGCTCTGCAAGGAAGAAGCCAAGTTCTAGTTTGCAAATTCACGTGGACACAAAGACGTTAACATCTTGTGGTTCTGGTGAAGCTGATTTTGAGTGTTTTATCTGAGAACAACATTCATATGTGGTCGCATCGTCATGCTGCAGGCAGTAATTCTGCAAAACTTGTGCACTTCTATAAATAGATGGTGTTATGAAAAAAATAACTCTATCTAGAAATATTGACAAAATCTGAAGACATCAGCCAACCTTGGGTCAAAATGGGTCTTCCAAATGGACAATGACTCTGATGATACCTCAAAATGAGTTGCAGCATGACTTCAACACCACAAAGTTAATGTTTTGCATGGGCCTTCACTAATCTCCAATCATAGCAGTCAGTAAGAAACTAAGCAGGAAAAAGTGTGTGTGTGTGTGGGTGTGTGTGTGTGTGAGCAAAGCAGCCCACAAACCTGACTCGGTTACACTCGTTCTGCCCAGAGGAATGGGACACACGCAAGAGAAGTGTATGGAAGGACACCAAAAATTCACCCAAGTTGTATGAAGCACGGTTAAGAAACTTTGAAAAGACAGCTAAAAAAAAAACCCTCTACAAATTCACTTAGTTATCTTTTTTTGTTGTGCATTTGTGATTATTATAGTAATTGCAACTGACATAAAACAGAAAGGTTTTAGTCTGACTTAATGTCAGACAGAAGAAATGCAGTGTTCTGGTTTCAGCTCCATTTGCTCAGGAAACAATGGGGGCTTTAGCTGGAGGTGATGTTGGTTTACTGACGGGCTAACCGCTGTCAGCCTCCGATTCTCTCTCCTTTTAATTAAGCGCTCCCATTTTCATGCCCGTCATGTTCCACTGCCAGTGTTTACAGATAAACTCCACTGTGATCTCTGTCTCACCCCGTTTTCTTTTCCTTCCTCCGTTCTCTGAACCCCGTCTCTTGTCGTTATGGCCACACTCTGACCCTCTGGCGAGACTCGTGATTAACCGTTTCTCGTTAGACCCCGCTCCCTTCCCTGCTTCCTCCCGCTCAGCTGTTGCTGGCTTATTATCCGCGTTAATGAGATTTGTAAATGCGCTGACGACGGCGATGGTCGCCATGCGGGCACACAGGGCCGAGGTGGCGTTTACGAGCCTTTCCACAAATGGACGCAGGACTTTTCTTCGCTCTCGATGCTAATGAGCTGCCACGTTCATAAGTTTGACGAACATATGTTCCGCTCTCCTTGCTTCCGCCGTGTTTCAAAGGCGCTCGGCTGCTGCGGCTTGTTATGGTAATGAGCATTCAACCTGATAATAGCCACTTTGGATCTACAAATAAAAATCCTTTGAGTTGCTTTTTATTGTAGGAACAATGAGCTGCTTTAAGTCATGATGTAGAATATATATGCCTATTGTTTTAAATGGGATTGATGTGTTGTTTCCGTTCCGTCTGTCTGTTGGCGCAGGTATTCGAAGCTCTCCGACCCGGCTAACTGGCTGAAGATCAACAGAACCAACGGTCAGATTACCACCATGGCCTTGTTGGACAGGGAGTCCATGTATGTCAAAAACAACATGTATGAAGCCACGTTCTTGGCGTACGACAATGGTAAGTCTGGTAAGTCAGGATGAGTGTGTTTAACCAACAGCACCCAAATATTCATTACCGGTGCCTTGGAAAAGTCGTCATCCATCTTGAACTTGTTCACATTTTGTCATACGATGACAAGTTCCAGTTAATTTAAGGGGATTTTATCTGACAGACCATCACAATGCAGTGCAGAATTGTAAAGTTGGAGAAAAATAATGCTTCGGTACACATTTTGTATTCAGGCCTCCACACTTTTAAAAATCAGTCGGTACACTTACCTTCAGAAGTCACCTACTTCATAAAGACAGTCTAACTTCATGTGATTCATTTTATTCATTAACACAGCTGTTCTTTTTGAACAGATGGTACAACTACGTACCTATAAGTAAGTATAGGTAAGTAGTTCTACTTGGAACGAACAAGTTCATGCCATGTTTCTAGAAGGCAGCTCAGCCGGCTGCAGAAAACACACACATCAGGGTGTGTTTGTTGTCATCGACACTGCGTCCACATGAGGTGATGCTCAAAGCATCCTGATTTATTTTAGTATTAGTGGCTGGTTGTTTCCTTTAGCAATGCTCAAACTGAAAATGTGAAGAAATTGCATCTTCACAAAGAAAATAGAAGGTGTGTGTGTGGGTGGGAAGTGGGACCCACCTAAGACACTTTTCATTTCAAGAACCCCTCCGGCTATTCCATCGTTTCCCATCTTGCCTGTCGTGCTGGTGTATTGAAAAATCTGTTATTTAGTTATAGATGCAAAGAAATGGAAGGGATTTTGTGAAAACATGTCACCTCTTCTAAGTAGGTTTTTCTTCTTTAATTTTTTTTTGCAATTTTGACTTGTTCCCGTTCTGAATAGCGCACGTATGTAGGAATCAATGGTGTGAAGATAAGCACAGTGTTAGGCTGCACCTGGGTACGGTACTTTCTTCTTTTTTTTTTTAGTCACATTTTTGCCATCTGTGAATGAGATTTTAATTCTTCTTCAACGGATTAGACCATTGTTGGCCAAAACGCACATTCCCTCAAACCACTGTCCCTACAGTCATGTTGGTGGCAGCATCGTCGTATAGGGGAGCTTTTTTTCCCAGCAGTGTCGGAGAAGTGGCAGGACTTGATGAGAAGACGGATGGAGCAGTTTAGCTGCAGAAAAGGCCTAGAGAAAGTTCAGATCTCAAATGTGCACAACGTTGGAAGATTTTAAAGTGACTTGACGGAAAGACTAGCGGCTCTAATGTAATTGCACTTTAAGTTGGTTATATGAACACCAATGCACAGCACACTTTGCAAAAATGCACATATTTTACGCTTCCATTTTACGCTGTTCCGACACAAAATAACAATAGATGACATTAAAATGTGGTAGCAAAATGAACATTTCAAACGTTTTTGTATTGCTTTGCAAGGTGTGTGAGTGAGTCTGTGACTTTGTGTGTCACTGGAAAATGACAGTCTGACACACATTTGTTGCATGAAGTTCGGCGAAGCTGTTTTTTTAAAAACGTCTCCCAGTGGCATGTTTCTGTTTTCCTGCAGTGCCATCATGAGGCTGCCATTAGAGCTGTTTGTTTCCCCCACACATTTCATGCAGTATTGATGGACTTCCATGACACTTGGCACTCATCAAGATGAGCCGTTACAACTTTGCTGAGCCTTTAACATTTTATCAGGTCAAAATGCTACTTTTAGCTCAAAGCCCTCCTGCGGAGCCATACCGAGGTGCTTGGATGCTGTAGGATCTTGCTTGTTTTCTTTGATAAAGATATCAAAGAGGTTTATTTTCTGCTTTTCTTGTGCAGAATCAAAGGACTAAGTGGATCAGAGCTTAATCAAATAACCCATTTTCTCACTATTTAGGCAGGATCATTTGGAAATTTTGCAAGGATTAAGATGGAAGGTGGATTTGTGGAGAAATTACACTGGATCTGCGTCTCTCTGTCGCTTGTGCAGGCTGGGAAGCAGCCTTCAAATCATGTCAAGACAGTTTAATTCAGAAAAAAAGCCAAACATCCCAGATTTGCCCCAGGGGAGGTTTAAAATGTGCGCAGTGCGCGGAGCACGCTTTTTTTTTTTTCTTTTCCCACACACCTTGAATTTAGCTGAAGAAATAAATACCCAGATCACATTTAATAAAAAGCTGCAGAATAAAACCTTGGGATGAGAAACGCTCTGAATAGGACCCGGCATGGAATATGCATGAAGACGGGTGGTTTGTTTCATAAATATGAAGATGTACAAAGGAAAAAGCATTTGCAGCTTTTCAAAAAGCTTTTCATGCACCCTTGTATAGCAATAAATATTAATCCTTGGCTTTTAATTATTTGTGTGAATCGTCCTTTTTCATGGCTGAATGATCACAGACCAAACAACTCAGTGAATTTTAAAAGCATTGTTCGCACAAACCGGTGCAATTTGTTGGGCGTTTTCCTTAATCTAGACCAGATTTTACTAGTCGAGCCAAAACTATACCCATAAGGCGCAAATGTAGAGATAGTTGGTCAAAAGCCCTTTAGCAAATGTCACCTAAATGAATACAAGCAGTAAAATAGACATAGACCCTGTGAGGGTCCATAATGAGCCGTACTTCTTTTCATCGTGACCAGACGGCTCAGTCTTTTTCAAGGTTTCCACGTACGCCGGCATACTGTGTGTGTTCTGTGAGCCAGGCACACTCTGCACACACTGGCTGTGGAGTTGGATTTCATAGTCGAGCATATTGATTTCCTGCATTTGTCATGACAAATTCCTTCGTTTCCCACAATCCAATTGGATGCTAGCCACTGAAGATTTCAGTCGAGCTTTGTGACTCTGGATGTAGGAGCATGAGGTTCTTCTGTAGCGCCTTCTCTGTCCATGTTGATGTAAAACTCACTTCACCGTGGATAGTGACTTCAGGGGTGGACAGAATATTAGCACAGCCTGACAAACTGGTACTAGCTAGTTTAGGTGGTCCAGTAGCTTGGTTAGCTAGCTTGTGGTTGGCGGCACTGAACATAAGCCCGTTAGCATGCTAATTGTACTTTTTTCTTAATTTCAACATCCAGGCTTTTCCTTAACACTCTGATTTTCACGGCATTTCCAAACAGACAACTTTTCAAAAAGTATAACACCCTGTTTGTACATGACCATGCCAGGACAGTAAGACAGAAATGTTTTGTTGCATTCTGGACTCTCTTACCTGGCAACAGCAATTTAGCCGGACATAACCTCAAAGGTTTGACAAACGGGCTCCAGAGTGAAACTTTTTTAGAAACACCAGGGTTTCCGCGCGGTAGTAAATTACATTAGCTCAAATTAAGGCCAGTAAAAGGTAACAAATAGAATTAAAGCTGCAAGCAGCCTCGAACGGTCCTCGCAGCTCAGTGCCGCTCCGGCCTATTGGCGAACGTGGGAATTCCAGCACCACCGCCTCTCTTGCCACCGCAGACGCTCTCGCGCACTTCCCGCACCGGTGCCCAATGCGACCTTTCTGTCTGATTAGGTGTTATTTCTGTGAGAACTCAATTTCCAGCCCCTCCTCTTGAACATGATCAAGGTGCTTTTGGAGAGGAGCTAAAAATAACAAATTCGGAAAATGAATAAATCACAGGAGAGTTACTTATTGACCATTTTGAGGCTGAAGAAATCTGACTGGGACTGAACATGCGTCCTGATGTGTTCGGTTAAATAAAATTGCAGGTTTCTCTCCGGGTTTCCGGCTTCCTGCCACAGTCTGAAATCAAGACTGTTTAGTTAATTGGTCTCTAAATTCTGTTAGTGTGATTAAAACATTTCTATTTTTTGAATAAAACATTTCCCTGAGTTTGAATCTCCGCCTGGGCTCATCTGTCTTCATGGGGTTTGCTTGTTCTCCAAGTACAATAGTGGGTTCTCTCCAGGTTCTCCGGCTTCCTCCCAGAGTCCAAAAAGATGACTGTTGGTTTATTTGGCTTTTCTTGTTGACCTTTGCCCCATGTCTTCTCCCCTCTCTTTTGCTTAAAGTAAGCTTTAGCCAAAACTACTTTTAGCAAATGTCAAACATACATTTTTGTGATTAAATTTCATAAATATCAAAAGGTGCATATATATATATATATATATATAAAACTGGCCCACCAGGTCATAACCATGCAGTTATGACCTGGTGGGCCAAGTTTATCAGTCAAACTTCTCACAGCGGAGCAGAAGAGGACAGTGGCTGATTTTCAGACCTGTGCTGAGGTAGATAAGACTGGGGGATAAGACTGGCTTCACAATGTAAATATCGGCCGATCACCGATCTCCCAAAATTAAGGAAATTGGTGCTGATAAATCAACTGGCCGATAAATCGGAGCATCCTTAGAATTCAGCGCTCCCCCAAAAGAGACTGCTGCTCGATTTTGTGTTGGTAGTAAAAATATTGTCGTGGTAGTAAAAGGTGGTAAATTCAAGTCTAGGATTCCTGTATAAACCCTGAACACGATTGAATCTTGATTCAATCAAGTTATCTTGCATGTACGCCCTCAGGCGCAGAACAACAACAACAACGTTGGCGGACCTCCATGTTCTGTCTGGGCTTCTGCAGCTGTTCAGATTAACTGAGGTGTTAGAACAAATTCTGCACATTGTGGAACATTTATACCATTTGCAAAGAGAGATATATTACACGAGCCAGATCAAATTTAAACTCCGTATAAGTAAAAGTTCTCTGTGACTCTTCACTGCATCCTACAGGCCAAGCATTGGAACAGTGGCAGTTCCAGAATTTTTTTCCTGCAGGTGGTAAGGGGGAGCTAAGCATTTTACTGAGGTTGCTATGACGGATCTTTTGTTCCCTATAGTTATCTACACATACACATTAGTATTGCTATATTTAACCAGACTGATTTGCGTTTATTTGACGCTTAGACGTCAGCACAAAGCTTTGAGTCATTAGCCAGATTACTTCCAGATAATATATTACATGTTTAGGTTAAAACATTTATGACAAAGGGGATACCCTATTGACCCTTTGCAACTGCGTCACTTAATTATTCAAAGCGCCACGATGTAGACCGGAAGTGGGAATCTGAAGAATTGAACTAAGCGGCTGAAGTTGTTTTCCCAAGTTGTTTTTGTGTTTAATCATGGCTTCTACTTGTTCAAGTCAAGCTAATTTTTTTTTAACGCAACACACCAGGTTGGGGTTCATAGACGGCCGTATTTACAGAAGCCTGAAACAGCTAGCTTAGACACTGACCCGTACCTCCCTCCTCCTGACGTGTTGATCAAATTACCGATTTGATCAACAATTCAGACTTTGACTGAATTCACACCACATGATGTCACTGTCATAAATATCGTTTCCCCTTAAACCGGAGCAGCTATAAAAACGTACAGAAGACGAGACACTAATCATTTTTTTCCATACATGCTAGGCTACATGACGGCGTGGCACTGTTTCCATGGTCACTGATGGATAGACGCTACCTTCTCCATAATGCGATATTTGATATATTTCTAATCATACTTCCTTATGAGCGTTAATCTTCTTATCTTGTATAAAGTGTTCGCTGTAAATCCGTGGTTACACCAACAGCTGACAGTCATTATGATTGACAGCTGATATCCACCGCCACATCTTTCCTCATTAAAATAAAATGACAAGCTTGGTTTTGACCCTTGTCTGTCTGTGCAGCCGACCGCGCAGCACCTTGTGACCATTTTTCTGCGAAATCAACTAATTAAAAGCGATATTAGGCCACCACATGTATGTATTTTGACAGGCTTTACAGGAGCACATAGGTTTTGACATCCAACGTGGTGGAAAGAGTGACATCATGTGCAAAGGGTCACATTGTCACATTTGTTTTGTTTTTGTTTTTTTTCATTAACTTGTGTTTATTTAATTGCCTAATTAACCGCTCGAGGGTTTGATTTGACTATCAATAAGTGTCCTTATGATAAAAAAATGGTATGCTTACTACCGATTAACTACATGGTAGTTTGCTATGATAAACACTGTCAATATTATGTTGACAGTCAGTTCATCTAGATAAGGGACGTACACTTTCGGACATATTGCAACAGCCGCTTGGTCAGTTGCTGACAAATGCCCTGGAATGATTGGGGGAGAATTGCCTCCACGTGTGCATGGGGGCGGAGCCGGCATCGTGTCACGGAAGTGATAATACGCATAGACAAAGTTCAAATCCTCTTGCGTGATTTTTTATTTATTTTTTTTTCATTCGGTATATAATAATTTGTTTCTATTTTGTATCTTTTGATGAAAATGCCACAACAATTACATATAAGTAATGTTAAATCAGATTTTTAAAAAAAAACAAAGTTAATATTTTCTGGGGGTGCTATGACTTTTCCAGGCGGAGCTATAGCCCCCCCCCCCACTGCATTTGAACCGCCACTGCATTTGAACTACATTGTTTCCAGTGTCATTTGGGTTGTAATCCTTGTTTTCAGTTCACTGTTGCTTAAATACAGAAGGCTTGAGCTTGTTTTCCGTTGCATATCCAAAAACAATCTTAATGCCTAAACTTAACCTTAGACTAACTCACTATAACCACAAAAAACACTGAAATGTTGTCATTACTTAGCCTATGTGAAGTTGTTAGCCAAAAATAGAACTTGGAAAGGATTTGCTATGCAGGAGCACCGATGGCAAATAACATGATTCAGACTTGTGGTGCTAGGACCTACAGTGGTTGACCAAATGTGGATTAAAGATAAAATACATAATATTCACATTTATAGACTCAATTCTTGTTTTTTTTTTTATTTATTTTTTTAGTCTGTTGAAGTTGTTTGTCGTGTTAAATTACCGACCTGGAAAGAAGAACGAATAGTTTCAAGACATTATCAAAAGCCCCAAATTAATGTAGGATCCATGCCTTCGAAGAGTGCATGCAAACAAAAAGAAACAAAACTTTTTCATGTTGTTAAAATGAAAATAGTTTCAAAAATAAAACTACACACTGAGGCAGGATTTCAACAACGAAATCTGTGAGGGGAAGTTGTATTTCGTCACACAGCCGACGCGACGGTCACCAATACCGCTTCCATTTGCATTTGGAAGACGGCACTATAAACTCAAAACACGCAAGGAACCCGCCCTATTAATCAGGCTGTCCTTATGTGGCACAATATAACGCATTAATCTGAGAGACAGCGGGATCATTAGCGGAAGGCCGAAGCAGCTGTTTGGAAGAGAGGAAAAGTAAGAAAATCTCTGCTGAGTTGTGTGAGGAAACAAGGCCCGGGTGAGAAACACTGGTGGAAGATCACAGAGGAAAAAAAAAATCTCTTCACAACATGTGCAGAACTCGCCACGGGAGGTAGCCATGTCATTATCCAGGCTCACAGATACAGAGGGCTCTTTTGTGCGTCGACAATAGAAAAGTGCAACTGAACTTAGTGCCACCCCGGAAAAAAAAAAAAGGAAAAAATAATCCTTAAGATGATTCAGAAAGTCACTTCTGTAACATTTGCCGGTATTGTGGCTGAATATAGGAGTTTGTAGGTGAAAAACACGAAACAGAAGAAGAAGAAACACAAGTACAGATCAAAAAAATTAGAATATTGTGCAAAAGTCTTACATTTTTTCTCACTTATTTCAAGAAGTAAGACTCATGTTCTATATAAATTAATTTTACATGCTGTTAAATTTTGGATCCGAAAGCCTTATAAGCACTTTATGTTCCCCCATAAGATTCCTAGTAACACACAGAATTTTGCGGTTGTGTTAACCCAACATTATGTGGAAAAAGTCAAACGCGGAAGACGTGTTCAAACACTTTTTTGGTCAAAATAATAAAAGAAAACCCATTAGCTGCCGGTGAGCGTCCTCAGCATCCAGCTCAGCCGCTGCGGCTCTGTATGAAGACAAATGACTGAAGCTGGGCAAACAGAGTAACTCGCTCTATGTTGAAGTAGGAGGCGCCCAGGTGTTTTCTTTTCTCCTCCGGTGAGAAATGAGGGATTCGACGCCCCGAAGCGCGCCAGGCGCAGCTTAAAGTTGTTGACTGTCTATTGATTCTGGAGACCGGCGTCAACAAGGGGATATATTCCACTTTGATTGAAATTCTCTTCACTTATTCTACTCAAGCGAAGCGTGAGCGGCAACAAAGCACCCGGCCAATCATAACCGACAAGACAGTCGATGGGCCTCGGGGCGCCGGGCAGCGGACCTTTGCTTGTAGTTGATGCACCAGGCTGCGGCGTGCAGCGGAGAGGAGTTCATAGGAAAAACACTGATGAGCTGCTGGAGCACGCTGTGTGCTGCGCCTCATTGGGAATTTACATCGGCTTGCTGACAGACTGCTCGGAGGTAGCTGTCAACAAAAAAAGAAGTCGAGGCCACGATGAATCACTGTTTGTTCAACAGTGCAGTGTGCCCACAGTGCATTGCAAAAGCAGTGAGACGCAATTCACTTTTTCCACTTTTTGTCGTGCACCTACCTGAAATATGTCTTAACCCGTTTTGTTTTGGAGGGGGGGGGGGGGGTGTACTAAGCCAATACAAACCAGCCCATGATTATTGATATTGACTCAAAAGGACAAATTCATTTTGCTTGCATTTGGGTTCAGCTCGTGTGATTTAATGCTTTTATAGCAGGGGCGTCAAACTCGTTTTCATGTTGGGACACATTAAGACCATATTCTCGAAATACTTGCGAGAAATATTGCAATATTTCCGCTTGGGTACGATAATGAATGTGACTTTTTTATTCTTCGCAAATAAGTGTAGAAGTAAAATATACCGCCACCTGCAGGTGGGAGTTGGCATCACTTAAAGCCAATGTTTTTGACAATTTTTTCTGGAAAATTTTCAGTGAACTCAGTTATGCACAAGCTTAAAAAAAAAAAAAAAACAGAGCGATTTGTTGATTTTGTGTTAATTTTCACGATCGCAGCAAAACTGGAAGTATCGACTGATGTAATTTGGCAGATAAAAATTGTTTTGATTTTATTAATATAACAATATTTAAACACACAACTGTTATCTTGATGTTATCTTTATGTACTTATCCATACCTCTGGAGTTTTTAGGGGCCACATAAAAAGCTATGGCGGGCCAGATTTGGCCCCCGAGCCTTGTGTTTGACACATGTGCTTTATAGGACCACCTTTCCTCTAAAACCCTCCTGCTTAGAGTTGCTTTTGAACCAAAATCACTGGAACATCGACCAACATATTTGATGTGTAATGATGATTTTGACGATGCCACACGACAAAATGTAACGTTTGTTCCTGGTTTCTCAATTGGTGACTGAATGTTGTGTTCGTGACGTTTTATCTTTGTGTTTTTATGATGTAAAGCACTTTGAAGTGCCTTGTTGCTCAAATATGCCACACATATAAACTTGCTTGATCAACTGATTTTCTTCTACATGGAATGTGGTGCAGTTCAGATCCAGAGTGAAACGTAGACAATATGTCTATATTTTATATTTAATCCTGGAAGTGTTTTTTTTTTTTTTAAAGATTTAGGATTGTGTTGCATCACGTCTTCGTGAGCAGAAGTCGAGGAGAGGAGAGAAGTTGTAGAATTAAAAGGGAAATGTTGTCCATTCATGTTTAATCGATAGGACTTCTGGTGCTTAGCGTTTTGTGGCTCCTTTATTATTTACACAGTGAAGTTCTGGATATTTTCAGCACCACTGGCACGGCTTGAATGCAGACAGGTGCGGCAGGAAGACAGCTGGCATAAAGTGCAAGTGCAGTTTGACGTCTCGCTTAAAAATGCAACGCGCCTATGAAAAAGATATAAACATGGGTTTCGGCGTTTGTTGCTCTTGAGCTGCTGTATTTATGTTTCAGTAGGAATGGTGTCATTACAGGTTATAAAAGCTGCACTTGTGTGCTAATGCGCCACAATAATGTGTAAACACAGATGCTGGATTTGAGGCGATAACAAGCCGGATGGTTCTGTTCCTCCTCGGCCTGGAGGGCACAGCCTCCCGGACATCCAGACAGGATTTCTCATCTGGATCGATGGGACAAGATTGTTCTACTTTGCCTCAGACCATCTTACCTCAGCCTGGGTTCAGAGAAGACAGGCCGGTCCCTATCCCTCTTACCTGCTTGTGTCCTCTTTTAGGCTGCAGAGTGGAGATTTAATCTGTTGTATGTGAACTCATGGGAACAGGTCAAAGATGGGAAAATGTTCGGCACATATTCGGTCCCCTGCTTGGGACATTCATCAGGGAAATATATTTCATATATGTTCATGATTTTAATGAAGCTCCAGTGCTAATGTTTTTTAAAGGATGGAATGAAAATACCCTTATCAAATTTAAATTTAAATTGTAAATACAGGCTGAAATATATACATACGCCACACTAATATTTGTTTAAAATACCCTTAGCGTGTTGCACCTCTCTGCTTATCTTTTTTATTTGTTTTTATTTTTTGGAAGTGTTTACCATACCAATAGCCTGGCCATTGCCTTCATACACAATCATTTCTCTCCAGGTCTAGGTTTTCTACCATTGAGTTAGATTTCTCCAGTTGAATTGCAACCGAGCCAATCAGGGAACAGAAGTCCATGTTGGACACACTTGTTAATGTTTGAATTAACATTAACAGCCGCCTCATTTGGATCAGCACTTCTCTCTTTGCAGTGGAGGATGATTGATTACAGCGCAGGTAATTTCCGATCATCTTCATAGCGTCAAACTGGTGATAAGTCTTACCAGAACTGCTGGAATCCATTCAAATGTGTTGGTTTCCTCGCACTGACCCCCAGCTATTAATCTTAATCTGTGCATCTCTGCAAAATGTATCCATTGAAAAGCCACTATGGATTGTGTTTGTGGTCGTTGTCTTGTTGGGACGACCAGTTATGTTAAAAGTTTCAGGTGTCTTGCTGTTAAGTTGAAGCTGAAGAATTAGATTCACAAATTCAACCAGCCAGCACAATGCCATAGTAGCTTGTTGATAGGCTCGCAGATATATGTGTACCTTTGAGCCTGTATGTATAATTTTGATCCCGGACTTTGTAAGGGCGATGAGCACGGGTTGAGGCTGGGGTTCGGTTTTTGAGATTTCCACTGCTTATTGAGTCTCAACTCGGTAAATCTCTGCTTGGCAAACAGGTTGCTGTACATGGATGCAACTCACTTACCTAACTCTACTGCTGAACACATAAATGCACATTCCTTCCAAATGTGGCAGCATTTAAAATGAAATAAATAATCTTTACACTGGTAGAAAATTTATTGCCAAGAAGCACTGACAAAGAAATTATCAACCAATCCCAAATCTCTGTACATTTTCGGTAAGTTTGCGTACACTGTAAAGTTATTGTTATTGCAAAGGTCGAGCAGGTTCAGCAGCTCTTGACAAATTTTTGCCACGACTGCAACAAATTATTTGGAGTCGAGCTCTTTTGCCGACCCCAGACTTGCACCAAGGTGGCTATGTTTGGCAATCAACACATTTTTTCGGTCCCTGTGTAAAATATTTACCTTCACAGTAGAGTTCAGCCTGATTTTGATGCTTTGAAGTTTTACTGATAGGAAAGAAGCCAGAGGCTTTCATTCCTGTATCGTGTTCAGCAGAATCGACTTTAAACAGCAGCAAACAATATTTCTTATTCAGCTCAAGAGCACTTTTTCTTGTTAGCAGCCAATTGGTCCTGCTTTGACCTGGCATTGAGAGCCATACCTGAAGTGGTTATAATGATGAGCTTGTTTTGAAAGGTTAGTGTTTGACTCATTTCTCAGGGGAGATATGCAAAGAGCACATAACAGAAATCTTTATGAGAGTCTCACCTCAGACAGTTCAAACTTTTCAGGGCAATTATAAAGGCAAAGAAGGGGAACATCTGCTGACTGTGTCCACTCATTTGTTTCGTGTGTTTGGCTTTCATGCATCCTCCCTGCACTTCCACTCCCTAAGCAGACACAACACATTGTCTTCCCCGTTGTTTCCTTCCTTGTGTGTTTTCTCAGTTCCACAAAGGACTCGTTTGCAACTATGCATCTGAAAAGGAAGCAGTCCTTGCTTTTTTTTCTTCTTTTCCCCAGTGTCATGTCATTCCATCTGAGCTCTTCAGTCTCTCTTTTTTTCGTCTTCCCTCCCTCCCACAGGTTCTCCCCAGGCCAGCGGGACCGGGACGCTCCAGATCTACCTGATTGACGTCAACGACAACGCTCCCGTGCTGATACCCAAGGAGGCGCAAATCTGCGAGCGAGCCCGGCCCAACTCCAGAATCAACATCACGGCTGCGGACGCCGACGCCGAGCCCAACGTCGGGCCATTTGTCTTTGAGCTGCCTTCGTTTCCTGCCAGCATCCGCCGGAACTGGACCGTTTCCAGACTGAGCGGTAACTAAACGCCGGACGCTGTGTTTAAGACTAGATTATGATGAAAATGGACCCCTCGGGACATAAAGCAGGCGAGAGAGAGTGCAAGATGGACAACCTGCATCCTCAGTAAATTACAAACCGTAATCCTGATGTGGCGCAAAAAAAAATCTGGCTACATTAATCTTCTGGATCGGGGGCGGTGGCGACTGTAGGCAGTGAGAGGGAAGGTCCGAGTTTAACAAAACGTCTCGGAAAGCTCGCAGTGAGGAACACAGGTGCCATCCAGCCCTGACGTACGATCTATCGTTTGTGACAAATGAGATCCATTCGTCTCGCGGTCCCCCGAGCAGCCGATCTGTCACCTGATCCAACAGGATGGATGCATCACAGCAGCTGTCTTGAGGACAAATCTGATCACATACCTGGATCCGACTCCCACAGAGGCTCTTGTCTGAGGCTGAGTGATAGATGCTGAAGGTTACACACTGTAGTTTTAGATGTTTCTGCCTTTTCTGCCTTCAGCCATACATGTCAGAGTGATTGCTCGTGTTGAAGCACCTGATGCCGTGCACTCATGCATGTGATGTAAACAAAGGGTTGTTTACGTTTTAAAAGATGTCTTATTCCATCTTCCCTCTTCTCACCCACCGTCCTTGTCCGACTTCGGCAGGCGACTACGCTCAGCTCAGACTGAGGATTCCTTACCTGGAGGCAGGCGTCTACGTGATCCCGGTCATAGTGTCCGACTCGGGGAACCCGCCTCTGTCCAACCGCTCCATGATCAGGATCAAAGTGTGTCCCTGCGACAACAATGGGGACTGCAGTTCCACGGGCGCGGTGGCGGCCGCTGGCCTCGGCACAGGAGCCATCATCGCTATCCTCATCTGCATCATCATACTGCTGAGTGAGTGCGACTCTGTAGAATGAATGGCTGCTACTGACACGAGTTTGAGAAAAGGTACAATTTGATTGTTGTTGGGTTTTTTTTTTGCAAGGTATGGTTCTGCTGTTTGTGGTGTGGATGAAGCGCAGAGAGAAGGAGCGGCAAGCGAAGCCCCTGCTGATCGACCCAGAGGACGACGTCAGAGACAACATCCTGAAGTATGACGAAGAGGGAGGCGGAGAGGAAGACCAGGTATGACAGATTACTACACATATACACAAACCAGGCATAGCAATATGCAACACTGACAAGTGAAGAGAATAACATTGATTATCCCCTCATCATGGTACCTGTTTAGATCAGGGCATGATGTGTTGAGATTTTTAGGCCTGCTTCTTGTCGTCAGGCGGGTTTTATTTAACTGATTCCTTGATTCTACAGGTTGGGCAATAGTCAAGACTGGATGTCTCTGCCCGTTTATCACAAACTGCATTTCCATTGACCATAAAATTATGCAAATTGGAATCACGAAATTTAATGGAAACGTTCCCATTTTAATAAAAACTCGATGAGGTGGTTTTTCGGCTGTGTCGAAGTTTATGTATTTTGTAAAACTGGACGGAATGGAAACACTCGTCATGTGATCAACAACTGGATGTTACTACTGCCAGAATACAATAAAGACGACGGCAGGAAGTGGTGGGATTATGATGTATGTGTGAACAAGCTTATTCACATAGGTGAAATTGTGTTTTTTCAATAATAGCAGAATATCGATAAAGTTTGGCACAGCTTTGTAACAAAAACACAGCAACAGTTAAATTGTGATCTAACTGTAATTATTGATCCTTTGCAACACCTAATGACACTGAGGCGCCGTAGGAGTGAGGAATTGGAGTATTGAGTGGCGCAACGACAATTATTTTCCCAGGTTGTTTTGGCTGATGTAGGCATGTCTTCTACTTGTTCATGTCCGTGGAAGTAGCACAGCCATTTGGGGCTCGTAGGCAGTGGCGTTTACAAAAGCTGGCGGTAGCTAGCTTAGAAACCGACCCACCGCATCTCCCTCCTGACGTGTTTGTTGATGTGATCAAATCACCAACTTTGCCTGGATTCACGCGACATGATTTATACCACTATGTCATAAACGGTGTTTCCGATTACACCGGAGCGATGTTTAACAGTTGTTACATGGTAGGATACATGATGGCGTGGCATTTTCTCCCTGGTTGCTAATGATTAGATGCGTACCTTCTCCATAAAGGAATGTTTGATTTCATTTGACTAACCTTACTTATGAAGTAAATGACCGTTATTACGTTGTAAAAAGTGTTTGCCTCTTTGTCCATTTGTGCAGCACCCTATGACTGTTTTCACAGTGAAATCAACTATTTACTCAGGTTACCTGTAATATTGTTGCATTCTTAAAATAAGGGGCCAAGTCAATTTTTGCCAAAAGTGGCAAAATTTTTGTTTGTGGTTTTTTTTTTTTTTTTTTTGCCTAAATCATCTTTTGGCAAAAAATGATTTTGGTCATTACTTTTAGGCAGATGACAACATTAAAATCTTATTTTTTTAGCAGCAAACACCTCAATAGCGCTTTGAAGCTAAGGAGTATTTGCTGCCTTTAACTACGTAGACTTAAAGAAAAGCCTGTTTATTACTCAACAGGAGGTTATTAAATATCTCCAAGGAAAACTTGCTTAGTTCATTTATCTGGAAGAAAGAAAAATACTAAATTGAAATCCTTCCACTAAAATGAACTGCAGTCTTCAGCGCACTCGTTTCAACACATTCATGCACTGCGTTGACCTCCCGCAGATAAAGCACAGATTGAGCTCATATTAACAATGTCTCACTTTTATTGAGTTTCGTAGAAAGCTGTTGGAAAAGGTCAACACGCATGAACACGCTTGTGCTTTTTTTCCCGCCTCGGTCGACTGTTGGAAACAACACGAAGAGCCGACAAAAACTGCATATGATAAATCTGACGTAGTGCAATGAGCCATTTGAAACCGTTTTTGTGAGATTTATGACCTTAATGACTATCACAAAGCAGCTTTTCACACATTTCACAAAGCATCTCTGCTCTCGTCTCTTGGAACGATGCAAAACCTTCAAACTTTTTACAAAAGCTTCTACATCTGTGCAGGGATAATTATAGCGCCGTTCTGTCTAAGGGTGTTTGATCATGATCCGTATTGGCAGTATTCCTGGTACCTCAGCATGAACCAGCAGCCATTTGGGTTCTGAAAAGAAAAGGCACTGACAAGCTTAAGATTCCTGCTGATTTCTTCAGGCAGAATAAACACCATGCGTTTTATTTATTTATTTATTTATTTTGTCTTCACACAAACCTCATCTTATTAATTCTGATTTGTTGTGCAGGTTAAAAAAGTTGTATGTATTCAATCTCAGCACAGAGGAAATAAAATGAAAGTTAAAGAAAACAGCATAAAGGCGAAACAGAGATAAAGTCTGCTTTTTGTTTTTTTCTGCAAAGCCTTTTGTTTTAGGTACGATGCGAAATACAAAGTTTAAACAAATATCTAAAAAGTGCGTCATACTTTTGTTGGTTGACAACCATGTCTTTCTAGACATTTGTATGCTATGCTAAAATGTGTTGAAGTTTAGGAGCGTGAAGCTGCACATTCCTTTGTCCTCTACAGCCTGGCTATTTTTTTACATAATTAAAGTCCCTGAACGCCAGCGAGCCGAATTCAGAGCAGACAGTAAAATAAATAAATGTTATTTTGATTCTCACTTATTTCCAACACCTACACACACCGATGTGTGGAGAGTAAAAAACGAGAGCAACAGATGGTTGTGGTCCTCGCAGGCCTCTTTGCACTGACATGTCTGGATGAAGATTTAATGGGCATATTTATGAATCATATGTAGGATAACAGTAAAGAGATAAACAACCTGTTCCGTTTCTGTTGAGTTAATTAGTGGGGGGGAAAGAAAGTTTTAAAAGAGCAAACAACAGGAGGACAAGAAAACTAACGGATTGGAAGGATTTCCGACCGGAGGAGCGTAGCTTAATGTAAACTCCACAGTTTACAGCGGTTGATTTTAGGCCATTTCGACGTCGTGAATGTTCTCAAAGTTGTGCTAGAATGTATTGGTTTTATTTTATTTTTTTAAAAAGTCGTGAACAAATTCTTAAAAATATTAATAAAAAGCTGTGTCTGCATTCAATAAGTACTTTTTAAAGTTAGATCATTGTATACATCTTTTCACATTCTTCACCATCTCCAGGAATTCACGATTGTTTTTGTGACTGTCTTTTATAATCAGAATCACAGATTTTGTGTTCATATTTGCAAAAAAATGCTAGTGAAATTTGCGCTTACGTATGATGAATTTCGTTACCATGGCGATCACGGACGATAGCTCGTAAGGCTGAGGCAGCAGTGTAGCAGTAGCAACACTGCCATCTGCAGGTGGGAGTTGGCAGTCACTTAAACTCAATGTTTTTGACTGTTTTTGTGGAAAATTTGCCATAAACTGACAACAAAATGTGTGGATCTGCTGATTTTGCATGAAGTTCCACAATCTTGGAATCACAAAACACTAGAGGGACCGATTTATTTGACTGATAAAATAATATTTAAACACTGTTATTTTGAAGTTTCAGTTTATGTGTCACCTCCTGTGGCCCCTTGAGTCTAAAGGGCCAAATAAAAAGCTATAGATTTGAGTTTGACACTGAATGCGTACTAATCTCTTCGCAAAGAATCCTTTCATTCTTGTATTTTTATGATGTTTCCGATCCTCCTCACCGATTTCAATCTCAATTTTTCTCTCTCTGGTCGTTTCATCCAGGACTACGACCTGAGCCAGCTGCAGCAGCCGGAGTCTCTGGACCACATCATCAGCAAGCCAACGGGGGTGCGCCGGGTCGATGAGAGGCCCGTGATTGCTGAGTCGCAGTACCCTGTCAGACCCAGCGTGCCCCACCCGGGGGACATAGGAGACTTCATAAACGACGTAGGTTTTCAGGTCCACACCTTCTTTCAACATCCATGACTTAAAAATGTATCACACACCCATGTTTTTATGGTAGGCACCTGTTTTTGTAGTTTAAAATAATTATGCCGTCATAACGGTTTATGGCTAATATAAAGCGATTTTCCTTCTGTTGTGAGAGTTAACTTTCTGCCAGCAGCGTTCCTGGTAGAGGCGTTTGTTCTGCCTCTCAATCAGCTTTCAGCCGATGACGGATCATTAGAAGCCTTCCCGGTGGGTGGGCCGGAGAGGAGGAGTTTACTGCATTCTTTAAAGTCAACTGCACCCATGAATCTGTTTTCCCAGCTGGAAAACCAGCTCCTGAAAACACTCATTTTTGTATTTCACAAAGGTTCTCAGTCCAGGGTTCTGGGTTGTTTGGTCTGTTTTTAAGGGCTGAACAGGTACGGAAAAAACACAAAAATCACACAAGAAAAGAAAAGATTAGTATCTTCAGAGTTCTCCTTCCTTCCTTCCTTCTCTTTGGTCGAATGTTTTGAAGAAAATCTTCCACACATCCCAAGTGAGGTCTCGTATTTAAACTTTAAAACTGGGCTAAAAAGGACTGAGTAGTTTGGAAATTCGAGTTTGAAAAAGTAAGTCATTTGGACATGAAGAATATATGGCTTCCCTTGGGGTTGAATATCCTTAATGCATTTGAAGGATAAGCACTTTAAAAAAAAAAAAAAAACAACAACCTCCAAAGTGGCATTAAGGAGCATTTTTGCAGCCAGGAGGGTACTTGTACTACATCAAGCTGGTGTGGTGGGTCCAGGGAATGAGCTAGTAATGACAAATAGTTTGTGCCACCTGCCAGCAGCAGGATTTAAAAAGCATGAGCAAGACCCAGAAATAATTTCCAATTTGCAAATTACTCTGTGGCTAGAAAACCAGTACAAAACATCAGTTTCTTGTTTTTATCATGTAACATTGTTTACTGTGCTGTTCTTGACTAAATAATTGTGAATTGAATTGAATTAATGGAAACATCACAATTGAAAAATTGCGTTTTGCTCCTCAAGAAAGACCAACTCAAGTTTTTTGTCATTCCAGAAAGGCTCCTAATGATTTAGTTTTGTGTTCACAGCAAAACTAAGCACAAATTGCTTATGCGAGCTATGGCCTCACGTGAGCAATTTCCTTCTTCTCTCTTTACGGCTTCAGGGTCTGAGGGCCGCCGACAATGATCCCACCGCCCCACCGTACGACTCCCTGCTGGTGTTCGACTATGAGGGTAGCGGTTCGACTGCCGGCTCTGTCAGCTCGCTCAACTCCACCAGCTCAGGAGACCAGGACTACGACTACCTCAACGACTGGGGTCCGCGTTTCAAGAAGCTGGCAGATCTCTACGGGGGAGGAGAGGACGACTGAGAGCGGGGCGACGCAGGGATGGTGGGGGGCCGGGCTGTGGCAGGGGTCTGGAGAGGCAGGAATGGTCGAGAGAGGATGTAAAGCACCCGACAACACGAAGAGACCACGGAAGAGACCTGAGAGGAATGGACCCTTTTCCACGGGCTGCAGTAGTTGGCCGAGCCCGCAGACGTGAACTCCGCTGCAATGCAACTGTATTCTGGCTTTATGGTTTTTAGTGCCGAGTTTGTAGTGTGACATTTTCAGTTTTCTCCTTTTTCTTTTTTTTGGGGGGTTTTTTGTTCTCTCGCCACGCTGGACCTGGATTCCTCCAGGGACGAATCAAGGCGGGCCGCGAGACACACGAGTAGTGAATTTTGTGCTTTGATTGATTGTTGAAAACAAAACTATCTCCGGCTTTAGTCTCACACTGAAGAGAATGTTTTTATTTGGGAGGGAAAGAGGGGGAAGGGGGCGCTCACCGACTCTCTCTTTAACTCTTTGTCAACTTGAATTTCCTTAGAACAGAAGCACTGTCATTTTATAAAGTGCCTTTTGTGGTGTGTTTTTGTATCAGACTCCTGCTATCTCAGGATTGGTTGCTGTTCGTGCAGTACAACGGGGGCGACGCGCTCTGTCGTTTCCCCCGTCATCCTCAGACCAGCCCTGCCCGTCTCGTTTTTTTTGTCCTCGCCCAATCGCAGACATGCAAACAGCCCCGGCAGCCTGTCCCAGAAAAGGGAGGACACAATCCAGGGCTGACTACCGGATCCCATAACCCATCGAGTTAAAGAGTTGTCGAGGGAGGGTTGGACCACCCTCTTCTCCAGGAACCTGCTCAGTCCACTAGCATCCTCCCCTAACCCCCAAAACCCTTTTCAACCCAGCGTCAACATTTTTTTATACATGTTGGGGGTTTTATAATTTATTGGAGAATGCTTGCCTTTCTTCTGTGGACTCTTGAGGTGTTAAGGAGCCTTTGTGTTGAGACGCTTGCCTGCCCCTTGTATGGTTTTGTGTTGCTAACTCCACGGTGTAAAGCTTAACGTAGGCATGATTCGATTAGTCCGAAAAACGTTGATCGAGGGGAACTCAAATGACTCGGAACGAAGACGCCTGAAGATGATTCTTTTGGTCGCCTTGAACATTCCTGTTTATTCTTTTTTTTTTGTTTTTTTTGTTTTTCGTTTAGGCCAACAAAGCTATTAAAAGGTGCATGATTTAATTTTTTTTTTTGGTTTGGATTTTTTTTTTCTTCAGATGTTTTACTCAAAGCACTTGTTACTCTGTGGTGAGAATGTGAAAATAGTCAGCAGAAACTATATGAATATACTCTGTATAAAGACACTGAGAAAATAAAAAAAATACTGTAAAATACGTATTTTTCAAGTATCAATGACGTATAGCAGGGAAAATAAGTATTGGCACTGGTCAGCGTTTTGTCAGGAGATAGATGCAGAACGGGCCTATCACAATGTAAAACAGTCCAGACGTTGGTAGTTGTCCATGTAATCTAAAAGCATGCAAAGAAATCAAAACAAATTTCAGTTTTTACACAGAAACTCTGCTCTTTATCAATTCAAATATTTGTGTTAGCTTAGTGATTTAGTCCTAATTGATGAAAAGGTTTTTTTTATCACCATTGTATCACACAAAATCTTCACCACCTCCATGTGGTAAATATACTAATTGGTTTGGTTTACAAACTTATTTCTGGACTTATAAATGTTCTTGTCAGCAGTGTTGTGGGCATTTACTAAAAGTGAGAGGAACATCAACTTCTTTCAAACTATATCCTCTGCTCACAATACAAATCACATTTAAAAAGACTTGACATTAGCAGGTCAAGTTATTCTCAAAAGTGATAATGGGTTTAAATAAAATGGTTTCTATGCACGTTCAATGCACAAGATTCCACTGGAGAAGATTGAAAATCATGTCTGCTGGAGAACAATTGTGAAAGCCCCTAGAACACAGCCCAGTCAAAGTTTTTGGACGCTTTGGATGACACATTTGCAGGAGGAATGGCACTGCGTTCACACCAAACGCACCACAAAAAACAGTGACGTTTTAGGGTGGAAACGTCATGTCATCTTTCAGCATGTGGAATTTGATAATCTGAAGATGGAACGTGGGTGGATTTTTTATTTTTTAAAGCAAGACAATGATCCTAAACACAACCAGGAAAATGCTTAATGGGTTTCAGAGAGAAAATCCTGCAGTTACTCTGTTGACTGGACAAGTCAGCTTTAAATCTAATTAAAAATTTCTGGAAAAATGTACAGATGAGAGCAAAGGAGATGCTTTAAAATTATTTGAAGACCTGAGCATGCTACTATTTTCTCTACACAGAAAGCGCCTTAAAGCAGTCTGAGCCAACGGAGGCTGTTTTATTACGTACGGACAAATTCCATGAATCGTGTACAACAAACTATTTTTGACTTCTTTGTTTTGATTTTTGCGGATTACCTGCGTTACTCTCATGCCAGTATGCTGATTGTCAAAAATCTTTCCTGCGAAAGAAAGTCAACAATACTTATATTCCCTGCTGTAAAGGTTGCTGCTCTCCCTCTCAAGCTCCTCGGCGAGCTTTGGTGGCCCGTTCATTTGTTTAAAAAAAAAAAAAAAAAAGTGGATCTTCTGTTCAAACGCGACTTCTCACAATATGCTTGCTTTTTAAATTTTCTGCTTTCAGTTCTGCTAACTTTTTTCCATTTCACATCTTTTCTATATGAAACATGCCCTATCGTCTGCCTCTGACAGACGCGCTCCCTCGGTCGGCTTCTTGCCTTGGGACAACTCATTAGCCATGCCTGCTGATATTATATTATTCAAGGTACTGGAGTTCTTTTATTTATTCATCTCGATACTGGATGTGCGCTTCAGGAAATAAACAACACATGTTTTGAAAATGTGGCTATTTTTTTTTTCTTTTTGTTTTTTTTTTTATATTCCCTCCACGCATCACCTTCAGGGTTGATGCTGAATTATGTATAATGGCCTTGTTTATTCAACATTGGTCATTTCTTATAGAATGTTGCTCAAAGCTTTGAATTTCTACGAGCCTATACGATCGTGTTTTGATGCAGTTTTTTTTTTTTTTGTATCCATCTCCTCTTGCAGCTCCGGCAACATTATTGCCACCTCTGGTAAAGATGTGGGAAATTAATCTTTTATGGCAGTAGCATAATCTCTCTCTCACGCACAAAACAAGAGAAAAAATCCAAACTTCAATGTGGTGGACATATTTTTAGTGGGAAGGAAAATTCCGCTGTTTAGAAATAAATGTTGACAAGATCATTGGTGGCACAACCAAATCGTAGACAACTGCATGTTCATGTTCACTTTTCGAATTTCTCAAACTTATAAGTCTTATATTTGACATTTTTGACCGACGTTTCATGGAAGCCATGTTTTCATGGTTTTGATCTCTGGAGTTTATCTGGCTAGTCTCACGAATCAAGCATGCGTCTTGCTAGCGTGGATGGATTTCCCATCAGTCTGCTGCGGCTGAGTAAGTTGGTCTGCACAGTTTTTGACTGTTAATGCGTCGCACGACAAACAGAGCTTTATTATCGCGGAATATGTGAAGCTACAGCTTCACCTAGCTGAAAAAAATGTTTGGTGCTTAACACTGAAAGTGAAACTGACAGCATGACATATTTTCTGAATGATTCAGCAAAAAAAAACAAAAAAAAAACAACTCATTCCTATACATTCAGTTGACACTTAAATATAAAAATAATGATGGATATGGACCCCAGGTTGAGTAGCCATTGTGTTACAGCAATGAATAATAGAGATCCAAATAAAGAAACTTAAAAATAACAGTAATACATTTAGACTAACATTGATGTCTTGATCCAGTTGAACACGAGCTGCGTTTCCATTAACCGTGGAATTGCGCAAATTGAAATTACAAAAATAAATTAGTTCAATGGAAACCAATTTTGAAAAAAAACTCACAATTGGTTTATTGGCCCTATTGACACAGAAGTATTTCACAAAACTGCAATGGAAACACTGTTTTGGCGTCACACGAGTCACGTGATCGAAAACCAGATGTTACTACTGGTGGAAACGACAGAGGAGACGACAGGAAGTAGTAGGAGGATGTTTTGTTTAAGGAGTTTGTTGCTCCAAATTCTGAATAAGACGTTTTTAATGACTTATCGCGTGAGCAAGCTTTTTCACGTGTGATTTTAATTTCCTTTCTTATTTAATGGACGTACCACAATTACAAAATCTTTGTTCCACATCAGCAGAATATCAACAAGGACTTTTTGCACATTTGTAATGGAGACTCAGCTGCTGCGAATTTCACAACCTTCATCCCGATTCGCACGCACTGTTCTAAGTGGGAGAACATCCATCAAAAGTATTTCCTCACCCATCCAATTCATTAAATACAGGTGTTTCAATTACTCCCATTACAAGTGTATGTAATCCAACAACCAGGCATGCAGACCATTTCAACAGACATTTGGGACAGAAGAGCAGGTCGCTCTCAGGACATCAGAGAGGTCCAAAGTGGGACCCTCTATCAAATATTCTATCTAGAGTTAACTGTAAGTGCATTTACAACAGACTTGAAGAGATTGGGAATGAGAGCAACTCAGATACAAAGTGGCAGGTGAGATACAATAACAGAGGGAGAGACGGCAGATGCTCAGCTGCACAGAGGTCACCTACTTTCTGCAGAGTCAGTACTTACTGACCTCCAAACTTCACATAGTCTCCAGGTATATATTCCTATGTAGATGGAGCGAATTTGGTGTGGAAGAACTTGACTGATTTATGCAGAACTATGACCTCGACCTGGCAGAACGCCTTTGTTGTAAGAGTGGTGATTGGGAGTAGGGCCTTCTCGTCCTACATCTGTCACAGAATGCACAAAAGTTACCGCAAACGCGCTCCTTAGCTTTGTAGAAAGTCTTCCCTGAAATCTTCAAACTCCAACGGCTGCAGAGGTTGGGACTTTATCATACTACGGATTAAGAATGCAATCTCACTCGATGTGCAAAAAGTCAGACAAGCAATCGCTTTTGGCAATGTAGTGCACTGTAAAAATGAGGCAGGACTTAATGACCCACCAAATCTGCTTCAAAGTCTCATATTAAGGCCCATGCAAAATACAACTTTTTGACATTCTTACATACATGGTAGTACTGACTAGGGCTGAAACGATTCCTCGAATGATTCGAATACCTCGATTATTAAAATTCCTCGAGGAAATTTTATCTGACTCGAAGCTTTGTTTAAATTATGCTTTGTTATGTAGCGCAGCGTTTCCCAACCCTGCTTTACTGCACCTGATTTAGCTGACTGCAGTTCAGCAAATACCTGTCAACTGAAATCACCTGGGCTTGAATCAAGGAAACCCTAAAACATGCAGGGCAGCGTGCCTTGAGGACCTGGGTTGGGGAACACTGATGTAGCGCACTGTGTTCCGCCCGGATCGTTATTTGTGGAGGGCAGCGCTCGTACTTCCGCCTATGAGTTGTTATGAAGTGCTAGCAGCATGGCGATGAATTGTTCGGCGTTTTGTGAGACAAATAAGGACTGTTGAAGTTTGCGTTGCGGTGGTTGGACTACGACAGCTTCTGTGGCGTCGGAGTCGCGTCGTCACTGTTTTGGAGCGAACGGTAGGAATGGAGCAGAGAGGGAGAGTTAGAGAGAGAGAGAGACGATTCCTCGGATAATCGTAAAAATATTCCATAGGGTAGTCGATTACTAAAATATTTTTTACGACAGCCCTAGTATTGCATCACTTAATCATTCGAGGCACCATGGCGGACGTCGGGAGTTTTGATCCGAGCGACTTAAGTTGTTCTCCCAAGTTATTCTTGTGAGTTTATTCATGGCGTTTACTTCTTCTAGTCAAACTAATTT